>PNEQ01005346.1:0-21725 GCA_003012365.1 Medauroidea extradentata
ATAATGCTAATTTTAATGATCAATGTTTGTGTCCTTAAAAATTTGTCAACAAGTCACTAATAAATTTTTTTCTTTTCAATTTGTGAATAAATCTTAATGTAGTATTTTTTACTGAAATCTACATAATCCAATAGCTATGTGGTAAAATTTTGAAGCAGGTATGTACTTAGGTCACAGATCTGCAAATTTTTTACTTGACGGTCTGTTGTTGCTAGATACATCATTGACATTACACTCATGGGGATTTGCACCAACTTTAACAATTTTTTTCTCAAAAACTACTTGGCCCAGGGAGGAAAAATTTGGTACAGTTTCATAACATGATGGTATTAGCAAGTACAAAAAGTTTCATTAAAATCTGAGATGGTGGGTGTCATGGCCTGTGTTTAGGTTGTGTTTGAACTGCTGTGTGTTGTCAACCGGCAGCAAGCATGCCGTATCTCCAGAAGTCTCCAAGTTGTCCACCCCTGAGGAGGTTCCAAGGACATGGCAAGAGGGGGACAGGCGGACACGCCGGAAGGATGGGGGACGAGGGTGAAGAGCGGCAGTGAGTGGAGAATGTAGCTAGCGTTAAGACGGGTATTGTGTTGAGCAGAATAAAGCAGTTGAGTACAGCAGTGTCATCAAGTCATTCATTTATCATAACACGACGCATTCTGGCGTCAACAGCCTGGTTGAACTGAAATGGAATGACCCACCTTCCATTTTCTGTTTTGTTTTATACTTCGTGAAACAATTTTGGAAGCACTGAGTGTCACAGAACTGCCTCAATTTCCTTGCACCTCTTTCGAGACAATTTGTCTTATGATTTTAGCACTATACAAATATGCATTAAACAGAACTTGTTCTGTCGCGTCGGTGACCAAGAGACGATTCTGTTGTTGGTCGGTGGAGCTCGGATGGATGTTAGGATTTTGATCTGATGGGCGCAATCGACAGATATGTGAGTTCGGACATGAGACTCACCTCTGGCAATGGTAAGTCGGTGCCGGCGTACCCTCTCTCTCACTGGCGTCTCGAAGTCGGGGGGTACTGGGTGCACCTGAGAAAACCTGACTAACTACACTGCCTTTTGAAGTTAGTCTGCACGCCATCACCCTAGGCAGAGAGAAACTACCAATTATTAAGTAACTAGCGAAATAAGGAGACTTGAATATTTAGATTGGACATGTGTTTAATGAAGAAATAAACCAAACGACACACACGAGGTAACGACACAACATACACATGGTAACAACATAAACAAGCAACAAAAAAACACATTGGAAAGCAAGAACATAACAATGCTTGGTGCCAATAAAACACTGATATGTACAGTAACTTACAACATTATAAGGTGCGACAACTAGAAAATAATATAACAGTAAACGTTACATGGTAGAAAAACAGAGCTAGTTATATACATCATGCGAACAGAACCACAGAGTCAGTGAAAAACAAGGTAGTGCCACATGCTACTGTGCATCGAGCAGCAGGTTATTATAGTGGCATGTTGTTGCATGCGCCATAAAATAAAAATGTATTACCATTGATTAAGGATAGTCTAGAGGGAACTTCCCTATGCTAAATATTCATCATTTTTTCCGGGCAAGAATTTGGCAGTTGGTGTGCCTGTCTGTGACACAGTGCTACTGTCAGTCACTCAGCCGCCCGGTCTGTTGGCTGATGGGCCGGGCGAGCGATGTTGCCAAAGACAGTCTTCTCTCTTTGTCTTGCCCTCTTTCTCTCTCTCGCTTGAGACCCTTGCCATCCGTCTGTCGCCTGCCTCCCTTCATTCATCCTCCCACCCAGTGGGCACAGACAACTGTAGGCCAAGCAGAACTGGAGAAATCATAGTGACGTACTCGTACAAGTAACGAGGAATTAATTTGATTTATCAGTTTATCTGATAAAGTTATTAATTACAAAGAGTAAGGCCGACCCTGCCATGAAGAAGTTATAAAAATTCATCACAAGGAAAGTTTATGGGTGGGAGTAGATATTGTGAACCTGCAGAACAATTGGTGCAAGATTGCAATTATAACGGCCACAAATGTTACAACTCTAACCAAGAGGTGAATTTAAAAGATACGTGCCCAAACAATTGTACACCAAGCAGGGGAGAAGCCATTTCACAAATTATGTTTTAAAAAAGAATGAGCAGCAAAGGATGATTTACAAACCAGTTATGAGTCTAATGATGGTTTCCTTCCCTAATATCGACATCATGTCTACAGTACAGTCCTTGACTAATAAAAGTGAATGTAGGCAATGTAAAAATAGACATATAGACATGTGAGCGGGCATACCTGCAATATCTGAGTGTACATAGAAGAACAAACTTTCAGGCCTAATGGTGAATACAGCATGAGCAATGTAATGTACTGCAACTGAGTAAAAAACAGGATACATAATACACCACACACTATAACTGGCCAAAGTGTGTTTATCTATGTTTAAGAGAAGTTATATAAACAGTCACATGATAATTCATGAAAATTATGTTGAATACAGCAAACTTATAACTTTTGTGTTGCGTGTTATAACAGTGGGTTAAATTGCATCACACAACATATAGAGCATAAAAAATATGTTTCTAATACTGGCCTTCTTAACAGAGCATGTTGCCTTGTAATTGTAAAAAGTCAACTATACAATAAAAACCCTTCCAGGCTATGTAAATGTGTAGGTATGAGATGAGATGTGAGCAATCAAATGGTAGACTGTTGTAGTCACACTGGGATGTGAGTGAGTATGTACAAAAGACAGAAGCACAAGTACTCACGTTTAAGTACTTGACAGATACACACGCAAATAGGACGACACATAATCGCGGAAGCGCGTATCGCAACGTTTTGTTGCTTAGAGCAGCTTCCTCGGGCGAAGAGACATGGCTGACGTTGAGTGAGAAGCAGGTAAGTAAAGCAGGAGAGTGTAACTACTCACAGTTCTGTTCTGTGATAGTGTTATCTTGACAAGCCCTGTCAGTACGGAGGTGGATGACATGGCACAGACCAGCAGGCATTGAAGCACCTGCTGTAGTTGAGTCACCTCCAGCCAGCCTGAATGCTTGTACTTCATCATGCAGCTTTCCTTTACTGGCTGCCCATCCTGTGCAACATACACAGTATGTAGTGTCTAGCTACTCACCTAATCAGCACTACATCAGGATATGTTAAAATTGATATTTCTCTCTGCTTGCATACAAGATTTGTTCAGATACAATTTTAGAAGGTACTACCAACAGTTTATAGCTGACATAATTTCCCTCTTTGCTCTTATACTGAGTCACCAAAAATACATTATATACCAATACCGGACAGCTTGAGCACTTTGGCGAGAATTCTGATTTTATTATCACGCCAAACCACCAGAGAACAGCACTTCATGTTTAATTGATTTCATATGTACACTGCAAACATCTAGAAAAAATTTCTCTATGGAAAACATATTTTTGTTGTATAGAGAAAATAAAAATAGCTGTACGATAAATATGTAAGAATTAAACAATACATGTTGAAATAATAAAATACAATAATAAAAAAATAATATCAAAACATGTGTTAGCTTCACGCCACACCCTTAAGTTATTTTTTACAAGCTTACTCTTAGTATTTGCATAGAGCTTTCCGATATTAGTCTCTAGGGTATTTGGTCACCACGAAAAATTTAAAATGAATACATTAAATACTTTAATTTTAAAACTTTTTTACAAGATTGCTTGACAGCACAAGGCATCTTCTAATTTCCACTAACTCTGTAATCGGCAAAATACTGTTAGCCAATTAGAAAGATATCAAAATTGAAGAGGTAAAATGTTAAATTAATTGTTATCTCATGTGCTAACTTATGAGAGTCGTGAACCACAAACACTACGTTAGTTACATAAAGTGATGGGGTGTAACTTAACGGAACACAGCAAATTACTTGGTGACGTTACTTTAACGTAATTTTAAGAATGTTAACACTTATTTTAACTTACTCAATTACAATTTGTTGCTACTATTAAAAAACACTAATTATACTTTATCTAGACCAGTCAGATAAAAGCTTGTATCAAAATGTAAATAATGAATTACAGTTTCTAGTGAATGAATGTAACACCTTAATAATGAATAGAGCTTTGAATGATTTTTGCTTTGAGGTTGTGTGATTAGCTGAATATATATGTTGGATATACACCACTGACGGCAAATGTTGCTGAGAAACAGAAAACCCACAGTTAACATAAACGAGCAAGTGGTTTCCTTAGTTTAACTTTAATTTGATTTTTATTTTTGCTAATTTTCTCATGCTTGTCCCTTTATGTAACTGGGATTCTGCTAGCAATGGTGTGTATTCACCAAAACTTTTCAGTTTAATAATGACTCATTGGTTTGGTTAGTAACAGATGGGGTTGGGGGTGAGCGTTTAAATTATTGGTAATTTAACCTCACTGATGTCCGAACCATCAGTTAGTTCCAGAGCATCTGTGGGAGCTATGTTGTTAAGCAGGTTAACTCGTATGCAGGACCAGCGATGGTCGGATAGCTGACTGACTCCTCTTGATGTTGCCCAGCAGTAGTACGTGAGGTCAGGTGTGGGCTGATCTCCGGCAGCCTACATGGGTCCAAAGGCGGCTGAAACTGATGAAGATGATAGTTACATTCTCATTGTTACTGGTGTATATTTTACTCTACACATTGTAGGTTTCTTGACCTCCCAAATGCCTAGAGATACTATTGTGTGGTATTGTTAAACAAATCCAACAATAATAAAAGTTACATGAGTCAAAATTACATAGCATACTGCAGGATAAAATACAGTACTATAAAACTCACATATAATTTTCCATTACTCCCTTGAGCAGGAACATTTAAACTAGTTGCATGTATCCGTCTGTTGCACTACGTTCACTGCAAAAGATGACCAGTAACAAAGGATGAAAATTACATGAGAATGAAGCTGGCATCCTTGGATACAAAAAGCAAAACATAAAAATTCTGGTACAATAAATTGAAAAACTATTGAAAACTCAATGATTACACTCTCAAAAGATGAAGAACCTCAAGGAGAATACAGGAGCACCTCCAAATGTGCACACTCTGCCTGTAACTCAAACTGAATATACCTTCAAGGAAGACTGTGTGGCAATCTATTCATTGCTGCCAGCAAGTGCTGCTTGCTCATACAAGATTGTACAAATATAAAAACCCATGTGAAAAATTATTACACTTTCAGTAATGAATTATGGACATAATTACAATTGCTAAGTAATTACATCAAATTGAGATGACGCTGACATGTAATATGAAAATAGTAAGCAATAACCCTGTGAAACATAACGCATAAGACAAACTAATTTCTAAATTATTTAAGAATTTTACATATCAAAACAGTATTTTGAAAAATGCAATATAATACTTATTCATATTTACATGAATGGCGGTCGCCTTTGAAGTATGATAGGTTGGGTCTTTGCACTTAAATACTGCAACTTTGCAAAAATGTAAAAACCATCCAACCCAAATTTAGACATAAAAACTCACTAGGAATACTGAATAAAATTAAACATTGCACAATTTGATTTGTCTTGTACTACGTGAAACAACTTTGGAGGCATCGAGCTACGCAGCACTGCCTCAATTTCCTGGCATATCTTTCGTGACAAACTGTATTCTGCAAATATGAATTAAACAGAATTTGTTCTGTTGTTGTCGCGACAAAACTTTTTTTTGGGTAAATATTTTTATTCGCTACTCATTGTGTACAAGCCAAACTATTGATTTGAGACATTTAGTTTATTTATGAAAACTGTTTTTAGGGATGTTATAAGTAGTGCCACGTAAAAAAATATGTTTTGTTAGGTTAAATTAGGTTGTTAGGTCTGGTAAAAAACTTTTATGTAGGACTACTTCTAATGTCTCTAAAAGCCTTCTGTAAAATATTTTGTTAGGTTGCCTAGTTTAGGTTAGGGAACCAAATTTAATGTTTGTAACTTAATTTAACTTAAACTAGCATAACCTAACACAACTTAAACAAATCTAACCTAACAAAAAAATTATGTAGAACTACTTATGCCTGTAGAAACTATGTCTAAAATCAATAATTTGGTCAGTTAACGATGAGTAGTGATAATATTTATCTTTTTTTTTTTTTTTTGTGAAGCTGAACACTACTAATCAACATAACTTCACCTTGCAGAAATTATATCATATTTTCATTATTTACAAAGCAACAAAGTCCTAGGAATATTCAAATACAACAATTTTCACTCATGTCAATTCACTTTCCACTTTTAAAATGCTGCTGTTGTGAAATTATGGAGAGAAAAGCTCTTGATACCAGAATTAAAAGCATCGTGTAGTACCTGGTCACTACACCATCACTCTTTGAATCCCAAAAACATACTCTAATCTGCATTTGATGTTTTTGAGAAACTTTGTTCAATGATTCGTCGAAACAAACTACAACTTCCTTCCCCTGTAACAATCAACTCATTTCATCCATGAAATACAACGCAAGACCAAATGTGATGTAAAAACCTATCTTATCTCGCTGTAACTGAAGTTTCTTTGCTGTGACACTAATCTGAAAACATTGTTGTTTCACATGGTACAGATTTTATGAAAGCACCTAGGCCTACCATACCCAGATTAAACTCCCAGCCTACTTAGGGTTTTCTGCCTTCAATGTGGGTCATAACGGAAAGCCGGCCCATGTTGCTTAAAGAAAAATTAACATTGCACGAATTGCACCTTGCAGAGTTATCACCAGGAACTTCACGATTTATTTAATAGTAGTAGGATCGGTTAACCAATAGTCTCTTTCTTCGTGTCACGACTGTTTTCCAAAATAATTATGTTGTGGAAATAACATACATTGTACATACATTTCCAGATATTTTTAATGCACTTAATAATTTTCATAAACACACACGAGATAACGTCACGCTGTAACTTTTTACACACCTTTGTCACTGCACGATCCAAAAAGTTCAGGCGTGTTTTGCCATTACGCGGTACGGTAGATAAAATAAAATTTATATGTAAATCCATGGACTTCAGACATGATGAGAAGATATTAATACTCGCATGAACCATAAAAAAAATATTCATGCCAAGTAAACAATAAACAACCGACAATTATTATGAACGTATCAGCATGCCTCATGTTAAGAACAAAAGCGAACTGATAATCCTATGTTGCCAAGTCCACGCCTTCAATTTCTACTACGAACTCTTGGGGAAAAAGACAACTGTTTAAAACCCACATTATTAACTAAAAATTCATTAAAATTTACGACATTTTGCAAATAGTATGCAAGAAACATCACGAGAGAGTAATTTTTTTACCACTGTGGAAACTTGAAAACATCACAACACATTGTCAGGGCAGGGAAACTATTGGTGTGGCAATACTGGCGGGAACCACTGAAAATTCTGGTACAAAACGCCAAAGAAAATCGTATTTGAGACGAAAAACTGGTACCACGCGTCAAATCCACTGTTCCACACAACTACAATATTGGTACGAAAAATATTATGGAACTATAAAATTGGTATATGTACCAAGAAAATGGTACGTTGTATTCGTGGAAATGTTTGTTTACCAAATTTTGAAATTCCAGGTTTTTTTAGAGAATTCCCTGACTTCTCCTGACGTCTTAACTTCCGACTTTTCCCAGTTTTCTCGGTCGCTCGCCACCCTGTTGAAACTTAAAATATGCACAGAATTATTACTTTGAAAGTTCATCATTATGGACAGTGAGGAAGATGCCCTACTTTTAAAATATTTGTCGGCATTGTACTTCTTAAAGCAGCCACTATATATGAGCTTTAAATGTGTTTCAGTGTGTTGGAAATTATGTACAATTCTTTATTTCCTAAAAGGAAACAAATTTTTTGAGAATGCGGAATGTAATTTAAGTATGTCAATATATCTACCATGCACATAACGAAAAAACATGTTCTAAGCTCTTTAACTTAGGTAATAATGTCATTTTTAGACTGTTGAGACTAATGGAACGGAGCTATAGCAGTGCACAGAGTATTACTACAGATAAGTTAATCCACGTCTGAAATTATAAGACCCCCGCTTAAGAGTGTCGTCCAGTTGTGGCATTTTACATGTCAAAGACTGAGATGCATAGATGAGTAAGGACGACCACCGCCTCTATGCACAAGGCACTACACTGGCTGTGCAGTCTATCCCTCATCAGATTACCTCTTGCAACAACAGTGACTGTCATTTTATGACATAGTAATAAAGATAATGGAGTGTTGCATGTTTACCTAATGCTATAAATTAATGTCCTGTAACATAATTTCTTGCTTAAAGAAGACTAAATGTGCCAATTTAGGTTAAGTCTTCTATACGAAAGGAACAGTAAAAATATTGTTTCATGACGGAACCAACCTGTCTGAAACAACATTCTTGACTGCTATTTGCATTAGTGGTGGTTCGTAGGTTGTTGCCAAGAACGGCACAAGTTAAAGAGAACTGTACGCGGTTGTGTGCTAGTTGACATTACAGCCACTACACGCTGGTGTGTAGGTGCTGCCTTATTACTTGCTGGTCACAACACACTAAGTAGCCAGTAGATATTTCATGGCCATTGGAAAACGGTGGCACGTGCACAGGAGTGTACAGTTCTCGTCAACTTGTGCCCTACCTGGCAACAACCCTCGAACTGGCACTGATTTGCACATAGAATAAATTCAAAAATATTGCAAGGTTGTTAAATGACAGATGTACACTACATACCCTGCATGGCAGCTGACAGCATCCTTAAAGCCCAGTAGTAAAAATGGTTCAGTGAAAATCTTGCATACTAGTTGTGTGCTAGGCACATATTGGTGAATTGACATAGCTATGCAGAGCATATCTGTGTCACCCTTAGTGCTCGTTTGCCTCTTTGCAGCGAAACGACAGGTTGGTGTCGTGCTCAGTAAGAAACATGAATGTGAAACTAAGCCTTCGTCTTGTTCGAAATACTTCCCTACATCATGGAAAAATAAAAACATTAAACATTGAAGAAACATGTAGGCCTATGTGTAGCATATTAAGTTAATTATCATTTATAGTAAACTGAAATTTTTATTTATGATTTGGGATTTGTTAGTATTCAAATTGAGTGCTCGCATCAGTCACATGCATCATTCACAACAACGTATGAAAATAACAATTGCTTAGGATTATACTGCAAGGTTTTTTTTACATATATTGTACCGCAGTTACAACTAATTTATACATATTTATTGTCATAAATTTTGGGCTATATTAGTTTACTACAAATGCAAGGTGAGATATAATATAAAAAAATATTAATTTCATTTGCAGACAGGCATATCCAGGGTGGCCACCAAATCTGAACTTTAAAATTCATGCATATTTCCAGGTTTTCAAGGTCCAAAATGTCATTTTTCAAGGAATCGTCTAAATAACTAAACTGTAGGCCTACGCACATATAAATACTATTGTAGAGCCTGCCCAAAATATCACTATGTAACTACATACCTACACACATTTAAGTTACACATTAGACCACAAAACTAAGAAATCTTACATTTTACAACAAACCAAAGAGGTTAAATTTAACAGTTGAACGTCACACTTATTACACTATTTAATAGTTTTTTTAGGTCAACATAGCACAGAAATAACGTAATTGAGGATACAAATGTAAACCTATGAAACAAAATAGTCTATTTTAGCCATGAAATAAAGATATTTTGTAGCGGAAACAATTTGTTAAAAAAATCTGCAATTGACTAAGCTACGTTGACCTTTCAACATTCTCCACGATTAACTGTGAGATAAAATTTTTACGTCATATTTTAGGAAACAGCGTCAGTACTAATATTTCCAACGTACAAAAATACGGGATACAGAATAACTTGGAATTTTAATTTTATTTTATTTCTGTGCACTCCGTTTGATCCCAAAACTGGGATATGGAGCGCAGTCAATAATAACCTTGAATGTTTTCATTCATGTTTTCGAGTTACATTATTTCCTATTGAATTTATATGCAATAACTTTATGCAAGTTGTTTTCACTATTTCTTGCCGATGATAATACTTATGCTGCATTATGACATTAGTTTCTCGTATTTTATGCAATACACGAAAATACTATGCCAGTGTATCATTTCCCGGAGGCTGTTCTGGCAAATTATACGTCACATTGTCATTACAAACGGAAAAGTCTTCGTTGTTAAGTCATTTTGCAGTGTTTAAAAGATACAATATTATTAATTTTATCACTGCATATCATGAAGAATAATTAACGGGAAGCACGCAAAACCATAACAAATAACACATTGCTTCACCTAACCTAAACAACAGCCATTTTATCGTCAAGTCGATTCTCTCGAAACTCGCTTTCAAGTCGAAAATAGACTTAACGATTCACGTAGCAATATATATAGAATCAAAGATGCACTATGAAACACGTCATAAACATTGCGCAATTCTTTTGTAAATTTAACACTGTATATTTTAATTTCTGTTTGCAAAAAACTGTTCCCATACGAACAACACTTTACCATAAACAGTTCACCACAAGACCAAAATGAAGCCACATTCTGGTTCTTTTTTTTTTCTCTCTCTCCCTGTAATCACCAGGAATTCGTGCAGAATTGAAGGATTTTTCCCCAGCAATAAAAATTCACGCATATTTCCTGCTTTTCCAGAAATTCCCGGCAGGTGGCCACCCTGATATCACAAATTCACTGATTTTCACTGTGTGGTACATTGTATTTAGTTTGTAAAATGATGCACAACAGGCCAACTGTGAACAAAGTATTCTCGTTTGGGTAATATTCTTATGACGTACCTGTAGTTATATAGTGGCATGACATCTCTGGAACAGCATAGTCATGCGGTAGACTGCACACAAATGCTGCAACTATCTGGAAGCAAGCAAACAATCAATTAAGAAGCATTGATACCTATTTAGTAAACTGCTAAGGTTAGGCGGGCTTGTTCAGTCTGTGACCAGGTATCGCCAGTCATCAGGTGGTGTCTAAATGGCTGTAAGCATTATTCAGGGTTTTAAGGTGGCTGCCAGTGTGTACACATTTTGCACGTTAGAAACCTTAGAGTGTGGAAGTGGTAAGGGCAACACAGTATTTTAAATTATCTTTAATTTTCATTGACAGACATCGACACTGCAATGGAGTAAGTCCAAAAATGACATTGAGTCGTGCACTCCCATTGCATAACTTTATCAAGGATAACAACACAGTACACTCATCACACCTCACCTTAGCCTCTATGTGCAAGTCACTGAACTAACGACATTTGTTCTTGCTGACAATATGTCTCTAACAGACATTCACAGGTGACCCTATAATTTTATGACATGATATTAAACATAAAGGTGTATTGTACACATCTACCAAATTTATAATATTCTGCACCAAGATTTTCATACCTAAAATGAAATGCAAAAACCCCACTTTCGCCATTTTTTTTTCCACAAAAAAAATAGCTGTAATGACCAGTGGTGAACCTTAAAAGGGTGTACACAAGTATAACATTCTTTGAATGATATTACTAAGCATACGATACTCATGCACGTTTAGCAGTTTTCAAATTATCCTATAATCCCAAGCTCTGCACACCATTTGAGCGACCTTAAGGGGTCTCCATAGATAGGCTGCCTTTGTGTGTGTGAGGCAGGAGCGGTAAGGTTGCAGTTGACCTATGTATGTAATGCATTATCGCCTCTGCATGCAAGCACTCAGCAGGTGTGCAGTGCTTTACTGTTATCCTTTTCACTATGGGACTTTAAGCAGTGACCACATCATTTATATTTGTGGGCATCATAGTTCAAAGTCTAACGTTTGTTTCTACAGTTGTTTTCTTCGAATCCGGTTCTTGTTTTTCCACATTTATTGCAGTCCAAAAAAGCCATTTTTGGCCATTTTGAGGGGCACGAAAATGACGTTGCTAATTATTGTGACAAATTTTTATAACTGTAGCGACACAGGTCGAAGTATGTGTTCTTTTCATTGTAACATAAATATAATGTGCGTTATATAGTTGCATCAAAAAAGATTAGTCTTAAGTCGCTGCAACACATTTGAAGCGCACGTAGAGAGACCCCGTTTCTAAGTCAAAATTTGAATGTTATTACTTGAACTCCACGAATACCAATAAACATATAAATAAATGAAACAATTCACTGTAAAACTACATGTTATGACTACAGCTTGTATATATAAACTCATTATAAACATTTTTTTTTTGTAATTTTAAAATAAATTCTGAAATTTTGAACTTTTTTTGCTGATTTAAGAAATTGTTTAGGTACAAAATTATTTTGTAGTATATTTTTATGTGTTTCAAGCCATAACCTGTGACATGTAGTTTCACTATGAATTATTTAGTTTCGTTATGTTTATTGGTTTTTCAGGGGATGTATGAAATAAAATCATTGAATACATATACTGTATAGCAGTCACGCACCCAGGTTTAAATATCTATGTGGTTTTCGTAGAGGAAAGTGATGTTGCAAGCTCGCTCACCGCAACTGCCACCGTCGCTTGAGTGTTGACATAGAGCAAACCTAGTGGACAGTCTGAGAACTACTCTTTCCACCCATACAGAAGAAGGTACAAGTCAACCTCTCCCGCTCTTACCCCCTCCCATGTTAGCTCCAGGTCTCCTCCTCCCAACAGAACCATTCACTGACCTTGAACACAACTTATCACTTGTGAAGACCTGACCTAGACGGAAAATAAAATATCTTGCTTAGTTGTCCAGTGGGTTCATCCATTGAGTGGTTGATTGTAAATTATTTGTTTAATTTTTGTGTTAAAGAAATGCGAGTTACTATGTCAAAGGACAGCAGGTTAAAAATGTTCATGTACGGGTTGTTCAAATGCGAGGAAAATTTGTGCAAACATTTTGTTTCCCAGTGAAAACCTTTTGGTCCATTTTAGTTCACACGCATATAAATATCATTTAGGTGTACATATGAACCATTGAAAGGTTACATTGAGTTTACATTCGTGTGCCAAAATTTTTCAACCATCATAAGTTAACAATGCGTAATTTCTGTGACATAACTTTCTACCATGACAGAAATTCGTAATAAGACAGTTGGTTTTTTTTTTCATTAATGTTGTAGAACATAGTTATTTTCAGTGGATTTCAGGACTGGTCAGCTACAAAATTTGTAGGTTAGGGCCCTCTCAAATTTAATTGGTTGAAACTTATTTCCTTGTATTAAATTTTATCTTTTTCTTCGTGAACATGAAATCCACTATCTTAATTAATTTGAGAGTTAATTCCCTAACATTTGATGATATTTAATTTAATAATAAAATTTTCCAACATGTAATCAATACCTTTTATTTGGTAGTCCTATTTTGGAAACTTTGTTTTCATTAGTAACTGCATGCATATGTTATGCAACACAAATATACTACCTCCACTGACCACCTAGAAATGGAACTGGTGAAATTTAATTGTAAGAAAATTTAGAAACAAATATAAGTATCTGGGTTCTACAAGATTCCTCATTTTAAGTTTCTTCTAACCTACAATACATTCCATCAGCTGTAAGGCTGTGGTATTTTCAGTACCTTTTTTTTACTTTGTGAGTTGTGGAAGTGCATAATTTAACCAAAATGAATACGGCACAGGTATGTATAACACTAAAAAATAGTATGGCGTTAATTTTCAGGAGAAATTAAGTAGTTTAATATGAGTGTCATGTTTTGTTTATTGCGATATAAATAAATAAATATTATATGTATGGCATACACAATTTAATACGATTTAAATATTTGAGCCAACTTGAAATTGTTTAAACACATACATACAGGCGTATACTAAGGCAACCTATGGCGCACATAACCGGTTTTCTTACAGCATCACTAACTGAAATGTTTTGTTCCTTTTGAGAAGTGAGGAACTGGCTGCTGAGCATGCCCAGTAAACTCAACGAGCAGTACTATATTGGGTACAAAGAGTTAGTTTGCACCACTGCCATGCAATCGCTAGTGGAAGTGAGTTAGAGTGAGACATCAGATGATTACTTTTGTTAGCATTTAAAATTTGTACTGGTCTCTGGTCGCCATTTTCACCACGAATTAAAATGACGTGAAGAATGATTATGTTTGATACACTAATGTATTACGCTCGAAGTGGTCTGGAGCTTTATATTTTATTAATATCTTAAAGTTACGACACATAGGCCTCTGCATAGTCGAAAACTTTAGTATTTGACTTTATGATAGCTTTCAATACATGTCTTCTTAAGCCCTCTACACAATTACACGACGCGACGCGATGTGGCGACACAACGAAGCGAAAGCCAACGACATCGCAAAGCATCGCCGGCAGTGCGTTTTGCAATGACGCGACGCGAAACGAGGCGATATAGCTAGCGGAAGAAAAGTTGACACGGCCTGCCATCTGTGTAAAGACATGTGAACCATATTCGGCAATTACAAAAATTCACTCGCAGGAGTACGGTACGTTATTTTCATGGGTTATTTCAGTTACGTGAGCAGGTTTAGTCGATTAGATTAGATTTATTTATATTTTCTACGTTATAAATATTTTGCCAAATACTACATCCACAAATTCTGTACGCTGTGTTTTATTTATATTTAAATAAAAAAATTAGATCGGTAATTGACCGAGAGGTCATAGTTGAATTTTCGAACACGGGCTAGTTACACTCTAGTTGAATTTCGAACATCTTAAACTTGAAACTTTAATTTTTATAAGCACCTTTTATATTACATAAGCAAAATATGTGGCGGGATATCAGGTTATGTTCCTGTGAGGCATGTAGAAACATATAATATGTGTGGCTAAATTAATATTCCATCCTTCGTTCCTTCCCTCTCGTTATTTTTCTCTTGTTTACAAACATCACAATAGCTATTTTTCGCATTCTTGCTTCTGATTGGATGTTGTCTTTGACGTCATCAGCGATATCGCCCGAGCGGCAAGTCAGACTTGTCGCTTGGTGAGATGTCGCGTGATGTCGCGCATCGCGAGCGAAGTAACTGTGATTGGCTCGTTTGGTGTGACGTCATGTCACATCGCGTCGCTTCGCGCCGCGTCGTGTTATTGTGTAGAGGGCTTTATGGAGTCGTACACAATTGCGCAACAAAATGTAAAGTCAAGCAACCATGACTTTATGTTTCCGATAAACTGAAAACCTATTTTTTATAAAGTCAAGATGGCTGTTTCGAAAAAAATGGCTGATTACATATATTATAATGAAAAATCTTTATTTCTGAGCACAGTTTTATTCTTCAGCATTTGGATTTCATGAAAAATTGAACTGGTACCCATAAAATGTATTCAGAAAACCTTGAAAATAACATTTACGAAGAAAATAACATTTACGAAGAATTTAACATCTAGGCCTTTAGCGTTGGTAAGGAGTGACGTCATGTATGGGGCGACGCCGGAATGAGAGAGCGTATGAAACGGGAGATTACCAGAAAACTCGACTACCAGCAATATCGCCGTGAAACGGGAGATTACCAGAAAACTCGACGACAGGCAATATCGTCCGGCACAAATCTCACATGCGAAAATCCGTGGACAGACCCCGCCGGGAATCGAGCTCGCATCGCCTTGGTGGGCAGGCAAGTGCTCTTGCCACTGCGCAAACCTCCAAATTTGCTACGAATGAAGCAAACTAATGAAAATGGATGCGTTCCTAGCGATTTGCTTCCAATCACAGATCCCGGCTATGCATGGTGGTGAGCAGCGAGTAGGTACATACCTGTACGGCGGTGAAGAAGCAGACTGCAGAGAGCACACGGGGCAAGCGACGCAACACACTCGATGTCAGTCGCACGACGCGTGCAGGGACTTCTACTTTAGTGAAAAGATTTTTGCAACAACTTGATTCAGTGTCGCACGTGCACATCTGCAGCACTGTTCCACAGTCAGTAATTGGCTGTTGTGTAGCTTAACGTTTTGCTGCAACTCAAATACGTGAGGTATCGCAGTAACCTTAGTATGACAGAAACAGCCAAATGAGAAACGTATTTTCACAAAGACACGCTGTCAATAACAAAGAAGCAAATCAGAACTTCAGAGGTGTGCGTAAGACACTGAAACAAGTTGGCACAGAAATCTTTTCGCGAAAATCTTAAGAGTCCCTACCCGCATTAGTAGTGGCGTGGGCATGTTGCTTGGTAAGCTGTACTTCACGATGTCTAACCTAATTCATGAGTTGCCTATCAGCAGTGGCGAGAAACGAATATGATGCAATTTACAATATGCCGTTCTCGGGTTCGTACAGACGTCGCGAAATACAACTTACCTTACATTACACCCACGCCACGCCACTCCACTCCGCCACTGCAACTGCGCATTACGTATTGTCTGTCGAGTGTCGAGTATGAGTGGATGCGTATTCCGTACTAACGTGATCCACTTTGCTGCCATCTAGCGGCCAGCGCTGCGAACTAGCACTTCCCCTCCTTCTTTCCGGTCCTTCCTCTCCCCTCTTCAAATTCACTCAGCACTCGCACTGCGCATCACGGACTTGAGTTTAGCCGCTGACACTGTGCAAGAATCGGAAGTACTCGGCAGCTCGCCCGATTCAGCGCTGTTCTCTCTAACTTTTTTTCCCTCCCCCTGAAGCATATGCCAGGACAAAACCGCGTGCGGTTACGGAAGGAACTGGCAAGTAATCTATCCAAAATAGATTCTTCTTCACAAGACTTACTCTTTATTTTTTTGTAGCTTAACTGGCTGAGCTAGTACAGCAATATATTATTAACTGGATGTTCGCAGCAGTCCCTGTACGTAAAATGCGCGCATGTACACTGGCTCTACGATTTCCTCGGAGGAGGAGCGCGGATATGCCATGATAAGAGATGATGGTTTATCGCGGAAGAATGTTCAGCTTACCACAAGATTACTGGCTTTAGCTTGTACTAGGAGCTGTTACCCTATTTGACTGAGGCAATAAAAAATCCCACTATTGTAGTATTTGTTGCCTCTTACGACGTTCGTCTTGTTATTATTTAATAAATGTACTATTTTTAAACTGTTTCTGCGGGTGTTTGGTCGTCTATTGTTGTTGTGTGCAAGTTCTGGATACTATGTTACTAGATAATGAAAGAGTTGCAAGTCTTTTTGTCCGGGTAGCACGTTGTCGCTGTCCTCTCGGGGTGGACCGATACTGATGTCGATTTGTCGGCATGGCTCTTAAGCAATACAGTCGCGCGCACGGAGACCCGACAACTAATTAGAATATTAAATGCCTCGCAATCACTGTCTCTCTCCAATTACTAACCAGAGGTGTCTCGGCCCGACGTACTTTGTGACTCGGCGAACTCTTAAGGGGCCCGACTCGTTGCCACAAAATCACACTGCAGCGTGTTTGAAGAAAACGTTTTACACCGAAACTAATACACATGTGTTCACGTCGTTTCTCTACGAATAGAACACACACATCAGACGACTGCCCTTAAGTACTTTCAAGACAACACACGTATTTTAAATCCCCTTTTAGGGCACGTCAAAATGGGTTAAAACGGGGTTTTCAAGCTGGTATAGCGGAAAATATACTAGCCGAATACATGTGAAACCACTTAAGGGTAGTGCATTGGACTTTAGTAAAGTGATTTCGTAAATAAAACAATAGGGTCACCATTTAAAGTCCCATAGGAAATTAGTTTTTTCGCGAAGACTGCACGCCTTAAGCGTAGAGGCGACGCACCGTTGTATGGCCCATACGACGTCGCCCTTAGCACCATTCCTCACTCACACAAACACATGTGCCACGAGGCGGGCCCTTAATGGCGTCCCGACGCCCAAAACAACGACGATGATGGCGCATCGGCCCACAATACTCCGCGTCTCGCCTAGCTTCGACGCCTGACGGTGGCACTCTGCCCTACTGTCGTCGCGACTCGTCGACGACCGCCTCCCGCTTGACAACGTCCGTCCCGGACCGACGCCGGCTCAATTCAATTCAATTCTTTATTGTCCTGTAGACTACATGGTTGTACAGTAGTATAGGATTCGTCATAGAAAAGTTATGTACATATTTACAAAAAAACAAACAACAAAACAAACTAAACAAAATAGGCTGTGTTTACACATGATTTATACACAATGCATCGCTTCTCTCTTCACTGATTTGCGCCAAAAACCCCCGTCACTTGGCCATCAAGCTCCTGTTCGTTTTGGGCCAATCAGGAGTCAGCTACACCCGATGGCCCCGCCTCTCGAGGACAATTCCGGCCAGAACAGTATTTATTATATTATTTCTTAATTTCTCGTCGCTATTTACATTCAGTTACATAAAATGGTTCATTTACTTGTTCACATTTATGATTTCTTAATTACTACATAACTATAACACAGTAACAAGTAGCAAAGCCATTGGCTGGACCCCTCCCCTCGTGACCAGCTAGGGAGGTGGTTCGAGCGGAGGTGGAGTGAGGCCCCAAGACACACTATGCACCTGCTCGTCTCTCCCTCGTCTTCACAAGGACAAAATATATACAATTTCTTATTTTTAACATAAAACTTGGTGTAGTAATGGTATTTTAATGAGAACTATTGCAATGTGATCGTGATACAATGACGAAGAGAATGAAAGGTCGCAAGACATAGTTAATATTGCACATTAATTTATGGTGGTTGACACTGATAACTATTAAACATACCAAATCTGGGTGGCTACCATATGGGCCTGTCACAAGTAACATATAAATTTTTATTGTTACTTGTTTGTATTAAAAAGCTATAAAGCTTATGCTTGTTAACAGCTCTACGGAATGAATATATGAATAAATAAAAAATAAATAGAAAATAATAAAAAAATAACTGTAAATTAATTGAAAGGAAATATTTAACCAGGTCGTTAAAAGTGCTCAATTTATACCGAACTAACTATACAAATGACTGAAGTACGTGGCTTAATTATCCGATGGACAAAAAGAGGAGCAGATAAATATGAAAATTTAATCAGACATTTGGCATTCTTACAGCTCACCCAGAAGTATTAGTAACACTGATTTTTGCGAGCAAAGTTGATTGTTTGCCAGATTACCACAAAGTGTTTACATGTCTTTACATATCCGGTGGTAACGTTCGAGAATAGTAAGAATTTAATATAGTAAAATTATCGAAATGTATATTCTCTAATAATACAAGAACAAAATACTGCAACAAAACGTAACTGAAAACTTTCGCATATTTCAATTTTTCTCTAAGCAAAGTACAACACATAGGCCTACAGAAAATAAATTATTGCGATAAGTGTTCTGCCAATGTGTCTATCAATTTAATTACGATATTTTTCCCTTTTCAAATTTAAGTTTTAAGGAGATAGAAGATCTCGGGTTCGATTTCATGTCCAGGGTAAAGTCAACAAACTGCCGTCTTTTCGCGCAAACAACCACTCTCCGTATCTAGTAACGTTTCTTTATTATGACCCGCACCGTTGGGGAGTCTTTTATGATGTACAGTACGGAAAGTGAAACAAGGGGGGTGGGGAAGTAACCGCGCGCTAGGCCGCCTTCTAGACGAGAAGCGACCCGACAACCTGACAACAGCGCGGATGGCTGGGGAGGGAAAGTGTCGTCTGCTCGCTAGTATCGTCTGCTACAGCCTGGCGGTTCAACGAGACACAAACGTATAATAAAAATATAAAATTAAACAAGAATAAAACATGTAACTGTACATGTCTAACAATCGCGTAAGAGAAATGAAAAAAAGAAACTGTCCATATATCAGCCAGACATTTTTCTGTGAAGGCAGTGCTGTAGTCGGGGGTATACGCGGGTGAACGCCAAATACCCTCTCATTGATTCAGCCCAGTACAGTATACCTTCTACTATAGGCGGTTCGGGATAAAGTGAGCACTTAAAAAGCCCTGCTGAAGTTCTATTTTCAGCCAAATCGCATCTTTCCGCACGTAACGGCTGACGACGGGAAACATCTGACCTCTCCGGACACGTCACTTTATGCTTGTGCGTGAAAGATATAACGTGCAGTCAGTAAGAATCGCTACAGTCTGACAAAAAATGTTTATTAATGATGTAAAATACAATTATGTCGATTTCGGTTGATTTTGTTTCTGTATTGCTGAATTTAAATAGGGGAATATACGGATTGCGTAATTTCGCTGCCAACCATACAAACGGTAAGGCAACTGTAGTTTATGTTGAATTATGTGGAGTAACAACTAGTGATATTTTTCAAAGGTTAAATTTTTAGTGCTCACTTTATCCCGAATGACCTATATTCTGGCATATACCTTCTGAACTCACGTGAGCTTATGTGACGTACTGCCGTCTTAAGCATACAACCCTATGCTGCTATTTACCGCTGTCGAGGTGAAAAAAGCTGGCAAATTTATCTCGTAGAAAATAGTGTGTTGCTTTGGCTGTTAATGAGACGACATACTGCTTATGCATTGAAGCTCGTTTAAGGACTGATGTTTACTTAAGTTTTAGACACGTGGCGCTTGCGCAGTAAGTTGAATTACTAACTTTTTCACACGGGTATAACGTACGCATTTCGTTGTGTCTATAACATAAACTCTTTCGTGCGTTCACAAAGTAGTCTTTAGAATCGAAGTAGTATAAAATAATGCAACCTGTCTGGCTTAGGATAAAACTCACTTCGTCAGTAGTTTCCCCATTTTTCATCAAAGTATTCTTTGGCACAAAGACAGCTATCATTTTCTTATTTCCCTCGAAATTTCCCGAACTTCACTCCTAGCAAAAAAAAAAAACCATTACTTGAGGATCCATGCTGTTAATGACTGATTTAAAAATAGGTTTCGAATCCACAGTTTTAGATTTAGGACTGGTAAATGAAGTGTTGCAAGAGCCTGCTGCACTGTCGAAAGAAAGCTAGTCAAAGCAAATAACACTCCCTAGGACACAGACGACTAAGATATACAGACTGTCAACGCCTAGGCTTTTCGTGTTGCACAAAATTTCGTGTCGCCCTGGTGGTGAGGGACCGAAGCTCGGGGTTTTGTAGGTCTGGAGGGTAGCGCTGCCATGTAGGAGACATCAGAACTAAACTCTTCAGACAGAAGGCAGCTAGCTACCTGCCGGATGTCGCCTTTTGTCGAAGGGACAAGCAAGGGTGGTTAGGGGGAAGGGGGTGGTATAGTAGAGAGTTGAGACTCAAGGTCGCCTGGCAGAGGGCAATAAACGGCAATAAAGCTACGATGCAGAAGCTACCCGAGTCGTCTGGTCTCGGGATGAGAATATACATAGCCTAGAACCGAAAATTTCCTCACCACACTGATGGGTCATTCCATTGTCACCGGTGTGACTTACAGACAGTTTCAAACACAGAAAAAACTAGTTATCTTAAAATGAAATATGTTATTTTGAAGTTCATTAATAAACCACTCAGTTGCCCTATATAATTAATACACAAATAATAAAATATAATTTAATCTGGTGAAGTTATCATTAGAAATCCTTGCCTCAAGGGTGTTACAAATTTTGGACTTCCTGTATCATAATTGTGTTAATGTAATACCAATAAAATTTTAATTCGTTCAGGACTACATTTATACAAAATTTGTAGTCTTTAAATATGTAAACATAACAGCTAAATAAAGTTCTTAATTAATTTTACATTATACTGACAGTGTGGTCCCGTCACGGGTGCGACAAAATGGTTTGTGTCAGGGGAAATGTTTTTACTGTCGTCCTATTATCGTCCAGCATGTTTCATTCATTAAGATGTTAACACACACGAACTAGCACAAGTTCACAGACAAAAAAATTA
>PNEQ01005347.1:0-21725 GCA_003012365.1 Medauroidea extradentata
AGCAACCAAAGAGACCCAAAGAAGTACTACAAACTGAAAGCACTGGGTCATTGTGGG
Organism: Medauroidea extradentata; assembly: GCA_003012365.1. Lineage (NCBI taxonomy): Eukaryota > Metazoa > Arthropoda > Insecta > Phasmatodea > Phasmatidae > Medauroidea > Medauroidea extradentata. The sequence continues at coordinate 58 of PNEQ01005347.1, forward strand.
ATGAACTGGACAAAATTCCTCTTACTCCAGAACACCAAGAAAATGAATCCTCATCCACGATGAAAGCTATTGAAAGCTACCTTGCCACACCACGCCTACCAAGACACTGCAACCCACTTGAGTGGTGGAAAAACAACCACCACCACCACCCAACTATTGCTCAAATAGCGGACAACTACCTTGGCCTGCCAGCCACACAGGTAGCGAGTGAGAGGGTCTTCTCAACAGCAGGGAATATTGTCACCAGTCGAAGAGAACTCCTGTTACCACAACATGTGGATGAACTTACTTTTCTCCACGACAATTTGAAATGAACTTTAAATTTTTGTGTCCCAGGCAGAACTGTTACCTTTAATACATGCAACTATTAATGTGAACTTTTCTCTGTGCCATTTTTAAATTATGTATTTTAAATAATAGTTGGTCTGTAAGGTTAACACCAGCATGTGCGTTAGGTTATGAAAGTGATAATTCTCACACCATAAATTATAAGCTTTGTTTGTATTATATAGTTGTAGACCATAAAGCTAATAATTATAAGCAAGTTTAAGAATTTTGTCAGTAGTTTTTTCCTATTTTATTAATATTATTTTTTATTTTAGTATTCAATTCGAACAATATTCGATATTTGTGAATATTATTGTATTCTATTCAATATTCGATTCGAAACGTAAAACTACTATTCGCAGATGTCTAGTAACCGCTACTGATACTACAGTCATACCAGCCGCAGGGCTAAGAAGGAATTGGAGAAACATGCTGAGAAAAAGTTAAAAAAGAGAAAAGGGTCGCAGAGCGATTAAGAAAGAGGGCGGAGGAGGACAAGAACAGTTACTGACTATAAAACGTTAGTCTGTCCCTAGTGAGTCTTCTGACTCCTCTTTGGAAGACAATCCTGTTCCTCTGGCATCTTCTGATGTGTATAGTGAGGTACAATTAGTACCTGTGGAAGAAGTGACACCAGATAATGTACCACATGACACATATGTCCTGGCCACTATCATAGGAGGGAGGGGTCACTCGATAAAGTACTGGTACTTATGTGTTGTGCAAGGTGTTGAGGGTGAGGACTATAAAGTCATGGGCACGTGTGTACAGGAATAGGGGAAATCTGTATTTTTGCTGCACGACAAGGACGTTTCATACATGAACAAGTAAAATATCAATTGCGTCCTCTAGACATCAACCATGCAACAGTGTTGTGCCATGTTTGTTAGATTTAATTGTACTGAGTGACATGTCAATTTTTCCAACATAATTATCTGCACATTAAAGTTAATCTGCAGTGTGCATACAACTTGTCTGTTTATTTACTCATGTAGCTACAAGTTTAGTAAATAATTTGTTCTTTGTCATAGTAGCAGCAGTGTTGCAGTCCTTTAAAAATAGATGCAAACTTTTTTGTGCCTCATAAATAAGATTCAAAGCATTGGACAGAAGAAATGCTCTGTTAATCAGCAACAGGATAATAAAGAATATATATGTCTAGAGCCATGATTTTATGACGAAAAGATATTTGCACCATTTGGTTTCAGTGTCTCGTGTACACGTCTGCAACTTTGTTTCAAGGTCCGGGATTGGATGTTTTAACTGTTACTTGTGTTGGAACTATACTGTAGAATGTCTCTTTTGTGTGTGGTTGTTATGATGTCCCTGTTCGCACGCCTAGATGTAGCGTGGCTTCTTTGTGTTGTGTGATGTTCCTGTTTGGGGCTCTAGAAGTGGCAGGGGCGTTTCCCCACTGCCTGTTGTTGCTTAGTGGTGTTGTTTACAAGCTCGTAGACAGCACGTAGGCGGAAAGTTTGAGGTTGTGCTTACATAAAAAAACTAGTTTTAACTCATACAGTAATTTTATTCTACGTTGCGCAGTTCATACAACACTCGACTTACATAGCGTAACCACTGCTAGCGTAACAAAAAAAATAAAACTTCAATTCCGATAGTTTAACAGCTGTAATTGAGTCGAGGTTATGCTACTACTATGTCCTGTAGCACCACTGTTGAGCTTAAATCAAAATATAACTTTTATTCTCAATAAACTATTTGCACTCTTGCATCCGTTCGCCCGACTGAAAACGTAAAGATCTCTCCACACTAGTTACTTCATCTTGGTGGTCACACCCAACTGGCACGTTCTCCGCCTGAGAACTCCCGCACGACTGCCGCCCAACTGACCCCCAACGGCAACGTACATGGTCGTAAATAGCACACCTCAGAGGAGTGATACAATACAATCTCATCCAACAAGCACTAACCAAATTAATTTTAAACATATAACAAAGGAATCCAAAATTTGAATGTATAGTTTTTACATCAAAAATAATATTCTTTATCAACACAAATATAATAATTGGGACAAAAGGTGCGCAACAGCGGAAATACTTTCGCGGCGCAATACCCAAAGCAACCCCCTGCAATGGCTGACCTACGTGCGTCAATAACCTACGTCATGACGAAATTCCATGAAGCAGGTGATCAACCACAACATCGGTGCCAGAAATCCTACCACCTGGAGAAGCTTGCAATACAAGTTACTCACTTCACCAGGAAAAATTGAACAACTATTAAAATTTGCCAAAACTCAAAAATTAGGAAAAATACAAGAAAAAGTTACATCATCAAAAATAATTATAATCCTACTGTTGTCAATTTGAAATCAAACAAGCCAGGAAAATAAACAAATTACTATTTTAAAATTCCCAACTGTATTTTATATTTAAATTTTTAAAGGATTAATTTAACTTAAACCATGTTCCCAATTACTAAGTAATTGAATCCTGTTGTATCATCCCTAACACCTACTGAACTAATACTGAAAACGGCATACAGCCTGTTATTAAAGATTAAAATTTATTTAAAAAATATATATATTTTACATAAATTTAAATAAGGTGGGGAAGTGGCTGAACAGTTCACGATAACTGGCAAATCTCAGACATACGGTGTCAAAATAACTTTATTCTGATTGGTGCAGTTAAACGAAAGACATGTCTGAACAAACACTAGTTGCCAATAAACATGAAGCAAAGCTGCCGATGTGCATGCAAGGCACTGAAATAAATTGTTGCAAAAATCTTTTCACGACAAAATCTTGGCTCTATGTTTTATATCCTATATAAATTACATTTAGCTTAAGGTTTCCAAGTTATCATCATCCAACATCACATTATGTTCTTTGTCAAAAATACAGCCATATAATACGTTTTCACTTGTATCTTATAAACTACACACCAAACAGAAGAAAATGCATGAGAAAGAAAGTGTTGGAAACAAAATTATGAAGAAGAGATCCGTGTACATAAAATCTATATTTTGTAAGATTTCCAAGTTCGTACAAGGCTTTATTTTCTTTGTTAAAAAAACTATCACATAATACTTTTTCAGTTTTATCTCATAAACCATGCATCGAAGCCGATACAGTGTGTTCCAGGACACTGGGTATCCGATAAGTGATATAAAGGTTTTTTTGTCCGATAGCCAACGAAAACCCACACTTTGCACATAAATTTAGAACTTCTCTAAGGTACTATGACTACCTTGTTTTGTGCCTCGTATGAATGTTTTGGAAGGTTTAGGGTACCTCTTCATATTTCTAGAGTAGTCAGCGTTATTAATTCTGAGTCTGACGCATGAATTTCACTCCAACTTTTGTTAACTGGCTGATAGCTGGTACAATTTATCTTACCTAACCTAAACTAACTTGGCGGGCTGCGGTTGGCACAGTGGCTAGAGCACTTGCCTCCTACCTTGATGACACAGGTTTGGTCCCCAAATTTTTGCATGTGAAAATCATATAGGACAATGCTGCTGGTAAGCGAGTTTTCTCTAGAATCTTTTACATTTACCCTGCTCCTTCAGTCCTGTGCTGCTCCACACTCACATCATGTCGCCTCTCAGTAGCGCTAAAGACCCACATGTTAAGTGCTGACCAAAATCACTTCACTAATCTAACTTAACCTAATCTAATTTAACCAAATGAAACATATTCTTTACGTAGAACTACTTCTAACCACTATAGAAACATTTTTCATCAGTAAACTGTACCTCTAAAATCAATAGTTTGGCCAGTATACTACGAGTGCATATTCTTAATATTTACTAAATGTGTTCTAGAGTGCTAACTTGAAAAAAATTATCAAAACTTAAAATCCACGTAATGCAACTTAAAATGTGTTGATAAATCAAATACGCCGTAATCATAACTTTTAAAAGTATAAAATATATTGTGCACCAATCCCCGTAACATATTTAAAAAATCTCAATTTTTTTCAGACTGATTACTCCCAAATATAAACATTATCACCAAAATAAATTATTTTTACTAGTAAACTTGAGATTACATTGTTTTATGTATCAAGCAAATTTATACTCAGCAATATACATAATAAGTTTGTCAATTTATTCCAAGAAGAAAGAACTCAATTTTGTATTAATCGTAACTTTGTATTAAAATGGTTTGTAATAACATAGTTTCACTGTATTCACTTAGTAAAAATATTGTAGAGAATCAATTTGCTAAACTTTATGTATATAAATAATTAAACAATATCACAAAGTGCGCATTGCGAACGTCATAATTTTGAATACTGCACCATCACATTTGCGCTTTCAGCTACCTACGTACAACTAGTACAAATGTCACCATCGTCTCTAGTGCTAAACAATAGACAGAGCTGGTATTGTTCTGAAATGAAACTATTTTAAATGTGACTAATATTATCTGTAATCTGGGTTGGATTTACTGCTAGGCCCAGGCCTAGGGCACAACTTTCCTAGGGGCGCACTTTTAGCAAGGAGAAAATGTGAATAATTTTTTATCACTGCATTCCAAAGTGCAAATATGGCGACCAGTAAAAATTTAAATGGGTAAATTGTATGTGTATCTAATGTTATTTTTTTTACCCTATTATAATTTTTGTTAGTCTAAAATTCTCAAATAGCTGCATAAAACTTAAGGTAAATAATCATTATGTCATTACTATTTTTGATATACATCAGGACTTCTCAATTAAATGTACCTTCGGGCCACTTGCTTCAATTTTATAACTACCAAAAACACTCGAGGCCAAAAAAATGCAGTCAATAATTATAGGCATTGTACGGAATCATTTAACAATCTTAGTCTAACATAAATCATTGTCATACGCAGAGATTACATTGACCTAACTATAACTATTAAGAAATAGCCTTTAAATTATTATAACAAAACATTTTCGCTGATTTCTGACATTTTGATGGCGGGCCAGTAGAAATCTCTCTGCGGGCCGCATCTGTCCCACGGGCCGCCTATTGAGAAAACCTGATATACATAGTGAGAGGACAAGAGAGTAATATTTTTAATAACGTGGTGTTGAAAATGCAAAAAGAACATGAGTTGGTAAGAAGGGATGGAAAAGAGATACTGGGGGCGGGGAGGCAGCATTGCGACTCATGGGCCTAGGGTATCTAGATGCATGTATCTGGCTCTGACTGTACCAACTATGCAGTATTTTGAAATGTGCAGTGTACTTATTTTATTTTTTTTAAATAAAGATACAAAGTCTTATCTAATACTGTACTACTAGTTCTTAGACAAATTTTATAGTTATATCTTTGCAAGGCACGTACCAATCTATGTTTAGTATGGATATCATGGGACATCAGTATCTGGCCTTCTCTGCCATCTGTGGTAAGTGCTTTCACATTGTCCAGCCTTTGGGCATCTGAGAGCATGTCGTAAACTGGATTTAACTGGTAGTAAGAGCACTCTGTGCCAAATAGGTCCTGCTGACAGTACGCTCCCAGGGCAGCAAACTCTAGCTGCTCTGACTGTGACAGAGTTCCTGCATGACATCACAAAACAATCACTGTTGTACAGACAAAAACATGGTAGCTGTATTGCAGTGTATTATATCTGAAATGGCTATCAGCAATAATGAATGTCAACTTAAAACTAGTATGATGTAGGAAAACAGTAATTTAGTTAGACTCAGATCCGTAAATGTGATCCATGTTTTGCTAACCTCTTACTTTATGCTACCGAGTTTAAATTCATAAGCTATTTTTTTGCTAATAAGTTATGAAAAACATAAAATATGTAGTTTTTTAATACTGAAACATAATTTTTAAAGAGTATAGAATTTACAAAATTCGAAAAAATGTTTCACTTTCTGTTGCTTACCATCGATCAATGAGTATTGCTTATGGCTTAAACATATCTTAAAACTTTGACTTGTAAATATGGCATCCACAAAACTTATATATAGAATAGATTTTACTAAATCACAACATATGGAATACACGTACTGTCCAGATGTGACATCACTGCCTTCTGTACATCTCCTCCTGCCTCCTGATATAACCGAATTATTTCAAAAGGAGCTTTAGGATCTCTTCCAGGATGGAAACTAACGGCACAATGCAGAGACGACTGTACTTCTGCTGTAGCTTGAATGCAGCGCTTCTCAAAATCTGAAAGAAAATTTTTTTTGTGTATTTCGTGTTGCCTTTATTCAATGGGGGTATTACATACTTTTTATTTTTATTTAAAAGTACATTTAATTTAATGAACAACGCTACTAGACGTTATTTATTTGCGTCCGTATAACCCAAGAAAATTGTAAAAATAAAGAGAATTATTTATATCAGTTGAGCAAAAACAGGTGCCGCCATGTTGATGTCCCTGTGTGTTGACTTGTTATTGCATGTCTGTTAATTTTTAACTCTACAGCAACTTACGTTTAGTTTCGTGAAATCGTGTTAAATCCTTTAGTGTGTGGTTAGAACGGGTATGGATGGGACTCCGAATAGTTAAATAAGTGTCTACTGTAGTTCCTTTGTGCAGCATTACAATTAAATTTACTCCATATACAATATTTACTACAGCGCCGTGTGACAATACGAGACGGACTGCATGGTTTCTAAAAAAAACTTAACTTGAAACAGTCTGCTATTAGCGAGAAAAGTATAGTTTATGTAAGCAGTGGTTATTTCTGCGTATTGTGTACCGTATGACATGGTAAGCACAAAATAAATAAGTTCCTTTAAGTTAAAAAGTTGTGACTAAATCTCTACATCTGTGTTTTTGCTGTTCCACTGCATGGCCACCCAGCCAAAAAACGGCTTAGCCAATAGCCAGGGTCAGGGCACCTGTGACTGGCCAATAATTTTGAGTGGTGGGCAGGGTTTTGAGAAATATGTCAATAGATGACAGCACTTGTAGGTTTCGTGGTCGCTTACACGTAACGTAATAATAATTGGGAAGAAAAATGTTTTTTTAATAGATAAATTATTGTTTTAATATTTTCCCAACTTGCACAATCAGAGCGCTGGATCACCAGTCCGCAAGAGTTAGCAGGTTTGCTTAATTGGTTAGCTCAGTAGGTTACTTTTTGGATGCATACGACCTACATACGTTTGACTTTAAAACAATATTTATTATTCTTGAGCGGATAAATTGGATTCGTAGTAAATTATCATCACTCTAGAATTTGAATTAAACTGACTATCGAAATCTTTGTTATTTATTAAGAAAATCTTCAATTGTAATGGTGTGTGCATCGACAAAGAGTAATTTTTACAAGTTAACTTTTGAATAACCTGCTCCATTAAATTTTCCCAGTTTAAGTCAGTGTAAGATTACAAAATATACTATAATGCCATGCGGGTGGACAGCAAATGAAAACAACTGTCCAATATTGTCATACGCATATTAGCCATTAAGAACGTGTTTTCAATGTTTATGGCTGCAATTGAAAATATGGCATTTTCAAAGCTCAATAACTTGAAAATTAAAACATGCATGGAATTATTACTTTATGTGGTTGCATTGGTGCGAAAATATTTAGGAAGAATTATGTAAATATTAAATTGTTTTCTAGGTACTAAACCCCCCCACCGATAATCCCAATTGCAAATGCAGTAAAAAGTGTTAAAAGTTCTGATTTTTATAACAAAATCAGCAGTTGAATTTTGTTGATGTGAATGCAGTCTCGCCCACAAAACATATATGCAGTAATAAAATGTAGCAACATTTTACTAAAACTAAACATTCTTTAATGTACCAGGCTTCATCAGTGGAACATATTTAAAATGAATATTGCAATTTACAGATCAAAGAACGATACATTTTTAATGGTGCTCAGAGTCAGTGTCATAGTTTAGTTCTTGAACTTTTAAAAATAATGAAAAAAAGTGCAGTAAATTAATTTCTGCGAGCAAACACGTCAAAAGCAAGCACCTACAAATATTTAATTTTTGTCTTGTATGTAATATCAAATGAAGATGTATAATAAAAGTGATAAAACTCAGTTATTCATATGGTACAGTCATAGCTAAAACATATTGGTACATGTTCATTCATAAATACAAATACACTACATGAAAACCCACCACTAATGGGCCAGTCACTGGCAACTTCACCAATGAACCCACATTTGACTTCTGGGTCTTCCATGCAGCCTTCTGTCATATCTGTCATGATTACTTTGTAAATATCTTCTTGAGACATCTTTAAAATACTTGGATGTTGAACTTGGGCCAAATAGTAACCTGCAGTAACATTCAAATACATGTTGATATTAAGTTCTTAGAAATTAAAATTTTTATATGCAATTTTGTCATTAACATATACACTAATATAATAAAACACTTTGTTGTTGTAAGTGTTACTGTGGTAAAGACATGTGGCCAAGTAACAACCTGAGTGGAAACCTTGACATTGAACCCTTGTCTGTGACAAATTGCAGCAATTGAGGAATTTGTAGATCATTCATTTGTAGCACTGTAAGTCCGAGATTTACTTAGTTGTTTGGGAATAATGTTCAAGTTTATGAACCAATGATTATTAAAGTCGTCATAAATTCTGAATAACATAGTTAACCACCAGTATTCATTGTTTTAGTGTACATTGATCTAAAATAGTATTTCCGGTACCTTTTCAGTTTAACCAATGTACCGTAAGGGATTTTAATAATGTGCCACTATAGTTAACTTTATCTCACTACACGTGTAACTGTGTTTGTCTCATTTCATTACAATTTGTTTCTACGTTACGAGATGGCTTCACATGCCAAATTTATTTTCAAATCCAGTCATTAAAACTAGAACAGAACACCAGTCACGTTATCCACAAATATTGAATTTTACTAAGTTTTAATAAGGATGAGAGTACTGTAGATAACTACAGTTTGCCACAGCTCATACAATTTGAGCAATCACACACTTGGGTGTAGTGAAGGAACCAAATGGTTTCTAAAGTGATTTGGAAGAAATACATATTGCAGCTAAAGTTACTGATTTCACATAAATTTTTTACTAGTCTGTGCATACTGTTTAGTGTTTTCAGAGCTTTGCATTATCAGTGTTATGTGAATGTCTCAATTTCATATTTTTGGGTACTACAATTTTAGATTGTTACTTTCTTGATTTAAATGCAGTGTTTTAATCTTAAACAACATTTACAGTACTTAATTTATTTCTCATGCTCTGCAGCTTATTGTTCATCTGTGATTATTTCACACTTGCAGTATGATGAGTTTCAAATATATGCCATGGGTGTCTGACTCAATCTGCATCATTTATAGTTATGTCGGTGTTTTCTGAAACTTTACTTTGCTGCAGAGAAAGGGGAGAGAGGTGTGCTGTGGCACTATTACATGCTTGATCAACTCAATGTCCCCTCCACATAGTCTCTGGCGTGACATCACCATGTGAACTACTAGCCCATGTCCACCTTCCCTAACCAATTTAAGAAGCTCACAATTAGGCTTAGTTTCAGAAACAATGCTCAGGCAATAGGCATCATAATTTGCCTTAAAATGGGCAAACTAGTAGCAGTTGTGCAATGGCAGATTGCAATACGGTAATTTGGGTCGTAAGACATCCATTATATTTGTCGTAGTGTCCCCAGAAGTTTTCATACCCAGTTTTGACAGTTAAAAAAAGAGTGGATGTCTCAATGCAAACAAACAGATAAAATAATTGTCAGCAATGCAAGAATGTTCTCCATTCTCTTACTTTTTAACAGAACATTATGAAAGAATCACTTCCTAGAGCACCTATCGAGAAAAAAATATCGCCAAATGCAGTTCCACTTCAGCATTTTTACCTAATTGGCACTAATTTTTAATTTGACTTGTAAATGAAAACTATAGGACAGGTATACATTGCCAACCATTTTAAGTTTTTTTAATTTTCAATGTTTGTGTTTTCTGTGTTAATAATTGGCAACTGATTTATAATATTTTGGAGAAAAGTTGTATACAGTTGCGTAGATACACAAAGGGAAAGATGTAACTGTTGTTAATTTTGGGTTTTAAAATATTATTGTATTTTAAAGCACTCCCTTTTTCCACTTATCTACAGTGTAATATTCTTAATCTTTATAGATTTTTGTATATTTTTTAAAAAATTCTAACTTTCTTTCTGCTATCCCTCTGTTATGAGTAGTTATTTTTTTTTATCCAAAGACCTCAATAAATAATTATAGAAATTCTTTGAAAAAAAAAATTTAAACTGTGTGCGTTCACATGATGAAAAAATGTATGTAATCACAAGTTTTGCAAAATAACTAACGTTTATGTTCGCAAAACAGTTTGATTTTTGGTTTATTTTCACATCAATGTCTGTAATAATTTGGGATGAAAAAAATTGTTAGGTTTATTGCAATGAAAACATTTAGGTATCATTATATTAGTGCCAAAACTAAATAGTGATTCTTCAATGTCAATATTATGTTGCTTAAAAATTATTTTAAAAATCACTGTTAAACCATCATCATCAAGTATGGCCATCAGAACTGATCATGTATATTTTTCTACAAAATATTTGCTGTTTGTAGTTTGTTAGTACACATACTTTTTTTCCCCCCAAGTTCGCAGAATAAAGTAAAACATTTTGTAATACAGTATTATATTTATTGCATTACATGGGTTTAGTATGTTTTGTATAAAAATAAAAGTAAAAAATTTACTTCAGGGGCAGATTCAAAGAACCCCGATGAAATCCACTGTCTGAAACATCTGCTGCCACTGTCACGTACAGTGTGATACGAACTAAATAATCCTGCCGTAATCAAAACCCAATCGCCTTATTGGAGTATGAGTAGTTTAATATAATCCCTGACAAAGCCTATTCCTCCAATATTTTCGATTTTGATTTTTAAAGCAAATTTATCACAATTACTAAATACTATTCTTTGCATGGTCCAAATGTTCATAGACTTTTGACTTCTTTTTCACTGATATGTACTGTATACTGACACTTATTTATTCCGAACTGGTGTTCATTAGTGACTAGTTATTTTACTACTAAACATGTAGGGAATATTGTAAATGTGTATTACTAAATAAAGTATCACAATGGTATTAATGAACTTGTTTTTAGAAGGAGTTGAGTTTGAGTCATGTTTAAACCATGTTAAGAAAAAATTTATAAGGTTTTCTGAAGTCACTCCACCCAGGAGAATACTAGGATCGGTCCTTTAAAAAATGCTGTTCCGGATTTATTTGAGTAAATTATTACGTTTTGAATTACCTCGCTACCCCTATTAAGTATAAATCATTTGTAAATAAAACTATGCATCAATATTAACATTTTAACTGTTCATCACTTAACAAGTACAGTATCCTAAACCCTCAGGGTATATTTGAGGCAGCATGAGCAAAACTGAAGAAGGTTGTTTGACAGACAACATATACAACTTACAAAATGTAACCAAGAAATAACTATTACAGTGGCTGAAAGTAATATGTGATTGCGAGTAATTTTTTTCTCTATGCATTTGTGTTCTAATATTTAATCTGTTATGTATGTAAACAAATATTTAACTAAGTCCTTATAATAATTTTATTATCATTATTATTATTATTTTTTTTTTTTCAATATTTTTTTTTTCTCTGTAAGTATGTATTTTGTTAGTGATTCTGTTTGCACACGACAAATTGTAAACCGGCCGTTGTGCTGAACTTTGATCGTGTATAAATAAATAAATAAATAAAATTTACTAATTGTGCACATTTAAGTTCTTCATCTGTAAAAACAGTTCCTTTTTATGTACATTTACTTTTTAAATATTTACACTTACGAGTTTTATATGTGTATTACATTTTTATATCAGTAATTTTTGAGAGCATGAAATTTTTGTAAACACAGCACCACACAAAGCACAACGCCATATAATTCACACGTAGCGAGATTCTCGTCTCGTCTTTACTTTCGTTCTTGTGTTGCTGTAGACGTGAGTGTGTCTGGCTGGGTTCTTCTTATATGTAGGTAGAACAAGGCTTGGAAAATGTCCTTAAGTAAGGCACAGACTCTGTAGGAGATGATGATTTTGTCTCTTGACATTTCTCAAGTAATGGGTGCTTTTTGAAACTGTTTCTCCCTTGGAAAATTTTTTTGTTGGGCATTCGCTATCTTTTCTTCTGAACAGTAAAATATGTATGTGTTTCTTTAACATGCAATAAACCTAATAACTTTGGGCTTGTATACTAGTTGTTTACATAAAATGAGTGACTTTTGTTGAGATTTGGTGGCATAAGGTTGTGCACAACAGCTCCTGATAATACCAAAATTTTCTAGATCATCTACATTTGTATTTGCTCCACAGTAAATTATAAAATGAAGAATTGTATTCCAAAATGATGGCATTAGGATTTTGTGTATTGTTTGACAGATAGCCTGCCTTTGAACAACACAAGGCTTTCATCAAGACTTGAATTCTGGAACGGGACAAAATTACTTGCAAAACATTTCTTAAAGAAATCAACCAAAGGTCTCATTTTTTTAGCCTATTGCCATCCGCTGCCTGCTCAGTATCAGAGTTGAAGCATGCTCATAATTTGTCTTATCATAATTTAGAAAAATAATGGAGCTTGTATCAAAGAATCTGTTGACCAATATTCTGCAATAGATTGAAACTCATCATACAGCAAGTGTGAGGTAATCACAGATGAACAATAATATAGATGATATTTATTCCTTAAAATGAGCATCGTGACTGTAATAAAATCACATATTTCATTGCAGCAGGTATCAACCTACTTTCTAAGACATGAATGACCAACTTCTACATTGTTTACAATATGCGTGCTCTACCTGTTTGTTTCCACAGCTACTTTATTTACAAAGCCATTTGTCAGAAACAATTAAAAAAACTCTACTTCTGTGAATTCTGAAGAAATAGTACTTTTTATCCCAGGAGCTAGTATAGAAATTATGAAAAAATATATGTTACCTCTGCAGTGCCAAGAATAAAAAGTCTTTATTTATTTATTTTTGTTTGTATTCACATGTTCAACATATTCATCACTACTGTCACTCTATTTACCCATCTTCCAATATTTTTCTCTTTTCAAACTTGAAATGTCAATAACGAATTAATATAATCTGTTTTTTTCCTTTGGCTTCAGAATATTTCACATCTTTTAGCCATCATGAATGGAGAAAACAACATGGTAATACGTGTGAAGATGCAAAAGATGTCTTGTACATGATCTGCTGGTAGGAATAGGAACTAAAAAATTGTTCCAGGAGGTGACTAGTAGGTAGCACTCACATAGTCAGCCGAGATGCGCGCAGGAATATACTCGACAGCTGCAGCAGTACTAAGAACTTTTGAAACCGAGTTATCTAGATGGCAGCATCCATGTGCACAGTAATGCACATCAAGATAACTCTGTCGTAGTAGTTAAAGGGTTAATAACAAACAATCAATTTGTACAGTATTGCATTAATGATCTTTTTGTCAGAATAACCAAATACTTAAATTATAAAGTTGCTGGTATAGTTTCATTTTGCAGGCTCTATTAATATGAAAAGAAACTAACACAATCATTTTAATGTATTCTAGACTGTGTGTCAATGTCACAAAATGTTGCGGACACAAGAAATGCGAGGAAAAGAGCACTATTTGATTAGTGACTACATTACTTGTAAAGTAGAACCAGCAACAATTACAGAATACATATTGTTCATATAAATTAATTTGCTATTTTCACACATATTTTGCTTGTATTTTGAAATATTTAATTTAACTTTCCAATGTTAAGGTGTTTAGTACTCATTTGTAAGGACTACATCTATAACAAGCAATCTGTTAAGTAATAATACCACATACAAGAATAGGCTACAACATAAGGTTGTGACAGCTCTATGAATGTGACTTTAGTATATTTCCAGTACAAGTGAAATTATGGAGACATTATGGCATACTTATAAAAAAGTATCTCAGTCTCTCAGTTTCCTCTGAAAAAATAAATTACTAAGTAGCAGTGCAAAATGGAGGGGGGAGGGGGAGGATACAATTAACAAAACACTATCTACCTTATGAATCAGTCATTTGAGAAATAACATAAGTCAATTTTCTACCAAAATGAGTTAATTCAAAGGTAGTCCATGAAATGTGTTTCTCAATTGAAGTCATAGTTCAGGGCCTTGCTGCATTCACAAATTATGCTTATTGTAGTTTAATAATATATTCATTTACCTCTGTACAAAATTATAACACCCACAACTCATTTTGGTAGAAAATTTACTTTTGTTGTTTATCGAATGGCTTATTCTTATGTGCTGTTACACTAGTCATCTTAGTATTGTCTTCCTTTATAAAACTTATTATTACTATACTTACCTGTTCCAGCTATGACTTTTACTCCCGTTGCCTTTTGTACTTGCTTCATCAGTGATAAATTTCTTTTGAGGCCATGGTTTGAGTTCTCTACCACAGAACCACCACCCCATTCAGAATACAAGTGCATTTCTTTCACAATACTTTGTCGAGTTGATTCATCTAATCCCAAGTTCTCTTTGCAAGCGTACCTGTAAAACGCTTTATTTTAAAATACTGCACTGTTGAAATGAAAAGTAAAAACATTTTTCTATGTATCGTCACATGCTTACGGATACTGCCGAACAAGTCCTATGTTGCTGAGAGATATCTTCTTCTCAACAAACGGTAGAATGTTTGCTGGTGGTGGTATGTAGAAATTATTGTAGTCTATCTCAAAGTGTTCATGCGTCAGCGTTCTACCCAAGGAAGCAGCCGGGACAAGGCCTAACACTGAAAATTAGTTTAAACATTTTAACAATATTTTCTGCAACTGCAAAACAGTTACAAAAAATCTTATGTGAACATTTTTTTAAAAGAAATTTATGTTTGTAAAAAAGTACTTACGGGTTTTGCTAGGCTTAGTCATAATTGAATTTTAGATATTCCACTTTTTATGAATGTAAAATATATTTGCTAGACATTTAATCAATGATTAGCTTAACCATATGAAAGAAGCAGTTGAACGCCATTTAAGTGTCAGTTACTAAACTACATTTCTTTCAAAAATAGAGATAAATTACCTAGGACAGAAAATAAATGGTGTTCTCAGACATTTCTGGTTTTAAAGTATTTTCATTTACGTTTGTTGATGCGTATAGTGAAAGGTATGATGTAACTGTGTGCTGCATAATAACTTGACTTTTAATTAATAAAATCTGGAGCTTGTGCATTTAAATTATATTTGTTCAATATTGCAATCAATTTTTGCCAGTCAGGAAATAAGATACAGCAGGGTTATCTGTTAATAGCCTCGAGGAAACAGTAGAGAGAACTGCAGATGTGCAGGACTTGAGTAGTGAGAGTCTGCGGAAAGGTGATAATTATACAGTACAGTATGATAAATTAATGAGTGGTACCATACAGGATATACCTCTACACCTCCCTTTCGAGGAACTCTACTCCAACGTCCTATCTGTTAATGTACGGGATAAAAATAAGGGAGTTGGGTGGCAATGGGACAGAAAGTGAGGCAGTTTAAATCTACTTTGATCATATTTTTGCTTGTGTGAAGTTTTCACAGTATTGTAAGTTGTAAGCTTGTGCAGGGCTTCAGCCATGTGCACGCTTGACTTTTATATCACCTGATTAATTTTTTTTATATGATGTTATAGTTTTTCCTGCATCACTAGGAACTTCTGGGGATGGAACGCAAACCTTTTTAAATTTACATTGGGCTTTATATCTTACAGACGAGGATATTAGAGATGGTTACATACACCTTCGCAGAAAGACAGGAACTGGGAGAGGAGTCGTTCATGACCTACGTTTAGGAACCATTTCAGCATTTGCCTGGAGAAATCATGGGAAACTAGAATTAGGATGGCTGGAGCAGGGAATGAGAGTTGAATGTTTTAATGTTGCACTACCTCACTCAGTGCCATTACCCAGGGGTGCCCATCCCTCCCAGAAAGTATGACGCAATCCCCCCCCCCCTCTAGCGAAGTTGTAACAAAGTTCCCATATAAAATTATTTTGCCGACACCTAGCGTTTAAAGCGGGGGGTCCGGGGGCCCTTTCCCCGTGAAAATTTAGATTTTTAGGTGCAAAGTGGTGCTATTTAAGCACTTTTTGAACCTAAATAAAAATATACAGCAGTTAGGCCTTAGAAATGAAAATGTAATATTTTTAAAGATAGCCTATCATTTTATTTCGGTGAACAATTTTCACAAACTTATCTTTATCAAACCCGAAACCTTGTACCCTTTCTTGTTTTGACACCACCAGTTATTGGGGGCCTGGGAAAAGCCATCTGCCAGTTTATGGCCATTAACGTAAGCCTAACCACAATTTTTGGTTATCCAACCCTCTTGTCCTCTGCGTTACCACAGACAATTGGGGTTCTACTGTGTATTAGTATTAACTATGCCATAGAAATTAAAAAATATATCTGAACAACTATTTAAAAAAAAAGTTGTACTAGTAAAACTTACCATTTTCTGATTTCAGTTACACCACACAGCATTTAATTTACTTAAAAATTGTGAGTTTTCAATGCCAGCCATTGCTATATGGCATGTAAAAGAGACATGTAATAATCATATCATATTTCTTTGAATAACCACCTCCACATTTTTGACGCTAGTGCACCAAACGTCCAAACGACAGATAAATGCATCGAAACTCACTCTATTGTAAAGCTTTTATATTTCATGCCCGCCAGTACTACGGGACAGCAAATAACATGAAAAACTATTTTTTCATACTTCTTACATCTTAATAGATTAAATTTCATCAAGTATTTTCCTAACTCAACAAATACCAGCTTATTCTAGTTAAATACGAATAAGGATTTCCAATCCAAGAGTTCGGGTTCGATCCCCGGCGAAGTCAACACAATTTAATTTTTTTTTTCCTGTTCCGAATGACCAATTTACGGCCATAAGAAAGAACAGCTGCATGGTACATGATATCTTAACTATGCCTGCAAAAGTTGGACTGAAAAAAAGTGAATAAATATAAAAATGTAATAAATTCATTATGATTATCTAATTAACTACTTCACATTACTGATTGATTTGTATAAATGGATGGGTGTAACTAGTGTCTTAATGAAAACTAATGTAGAAAATGTAAAACAAAATTTTCATTACAGATTTACTAGCGTATTCATATAACATATTTATGATTCTAGTTGTTAAAAATAATAGCATTCAGAATTTCAATGAAAAAACATCTTCTGAACTTAAAGCGATGTGGCACCTATGTGCGCCATAAGCCGTACAGTACAATCTATGAGTGAGGTAACTATGGCATGCATTAATTTTGTAATCCTATATTTTTATGTACGGATTTCAGCGGTGACTGTATAATTTTATAACAAAACCGGCTGTATAAAATCTCAACAAATTTCAATCGAGTGATTTCATATTATCATGTGCAGCTATTGTGTAAAAACCTCTGTTCAAGATGTAAACCCAGCAACCAGTGGCAATCATCCAGCACGATTCCCACATGTGAAAATTCTGGGGATCAAATCCGGATTGCCTTCGCTGTGCCCGCTAAACCAACCCAGTCCCCGGAAAATAATCTGAGTAAAATTGTATCGTCATTTATACAGCTGAGTACTGATTGATTATCTTGTTAATTAACAAACCTCTCATATTTTCTTTCCAATGTATTTCTTTCTTGGAACACTGTCTTCTCGACCTATGGCTTCCAGCTATCACCATCGCATTTCTTAAACTGAATTATTTTGTATTTGATAGCCGAATTATTTTTAGTTTTTTAGCATGCTTTTACCTGATATATTCAGACTACTTGTCCTGTCGTACTTTCCATAGCATACTAGTTCTAAACACCTGTATTTAAAAAGTTTTTGTTGTTTTGACATGGATATTTTCGCAAAAAAACGGCACTGCTAACTCCCCTTGAAATATTAAAACACTATTGGAAAAATATGCATCCTCACAAGAAACTGAAAACTCAAAACAATCGACATTCATGCTCACATGAACTGTACGTGACTGGCAGAAACCTTCCTAGACATGCGTGCGGACTTGAGACAGTGCTGGCCATTTATTGTAAAACAAGGGGTTGGCAATAACTCGGCCACATTCCTTGCAGAGAGAGAGAGAGATAGAGCCTGCTCACTGTTGTATAGATACTGATAGACAGATGCAAGTTACGCGGGCAGGTGCGCCGGAGAGAAATTTTGTGTTTTGGGGGGGGGGGGGCAAAGACTCGTGTATTTTGCGAATATGCACATAACCCAAAATACCGGGATGTGGAGGTCCTCCCCTGGGAAACTTTGAATTTTAAAGTACAAAATTGTGCAATGTAGCAGTTTCCGAACAGAAATATTGAGTATAAAGCAGTAATCACAACAAAAAAAAAAAAAAATTCAAATGAAGTTACAAATGTGATACATATACCCTAAAAATGTGTGTGGGGGGACACATACTTTGCCTCCCGCGCAAATGTGTTGGGGGGGGGGGGAACCACCAGCTGCGGGATTACTGCACGTTGTTACTTAGTGCCTCTCCTTTCTCCCGAAAAACCAAAATCACCCCCCTCCCACAATTTACACCCTCTTTTCCTCAACGGTAGGCAACAGTCCCTGCCCATGGCCAAGGGCAAAAGAGGAATAGTAAATACTTCCAACAACTTGTTTTCTTTTTCTCCCTCCCAATCGGTCATTGCTCTTTTTTCCACATGCAAGAATCCCTTTGAACTTATTAGTTTTTAAATAATATTTCAGTTTCCTCCTCTCCCCCCTGAAATTTCTATGATGCAACCTGCATCATAAACCCCCCCCCCCTGTGGGCATCACTGCATTATCTTTTATCATGCAATCAGTGTGTTTCAAGGCATGTGCTCAGGAGCTCTGATAATTTAGTAAATATACATCGAGCCACAAAATGTCAGATATCAGCCACAATCTAAAAGGCAGTATTTAGAGACTAGCTTTTAAACTATATGTTAAATAGTCCCTAATTTTGAGATACTAAAATACCCAATGTACTAAGAAGCATTTTTCTTTTAACTTAAGACACTGTTCATGAGCATCAAACTAGTCACAAGTTTAATGCTTGAAAGTATGCATTTATGCGCAGTGCTGATTGCTGTGATAATTAGTAACATATACGTAGTGTTTATGTTTGCTTGATCTTTTTGTCATATGCATATAATTACAGATATTAAATTTTTGGTATATTGAGAATTCTCAGTAACAAAGGGAAAATTATATTTTTAATAGTTCAAGGAAGAGTTGGCATAGAGTTAGTTATACATATGCCTGAGGTGAAACCAAATTTGAATATCAAGATCCTCCTATAGTTAAGAACATTTTCTACTAGTGTTCTGTAAATATAATTATTAACTAGAAAGATAGAATTTAAGAAAATGTCCTCACAGATATTGGGTTGCAAAAATTTGCTACTTGTATTGATATTGCTGTCTTGTAAGACTATACAGTGGAACATCTTTTTTACATTTCCTTATTTTACATCTGTTTTCATTGGTCCTTGCAAATCTCACACAGCATACATTTCCCACTTTTTACACTTTCCTGCATTTTACATGAGTTTTTGGCCGGTCCCTTGAGCAGTGTAAAAAAAGGGGTTTCACTGTACATACTTACCTACTCCATTAAGTAGTGAAGCCAAGTGCAGTTGAGCTGTCTAACATTTTCCAACAGTGAAGTTTGAGAATACAGCAAAACAAGCTAGACGACTATGATCCGTATTTTCTTCTTGCAAAGGATACTGCAAAATGGTAAGTGTAGGAGGTTGTTCAGCTATTGAGATTTAGTGCATAATATAATAGAGTCAGTCCATCTGAAGTGGTCCAGAACCTGTTGTTTGACCGTTAAAAAAATTTATATGTTTTTTTTATTTAATTACCCTTATATTTTGGCAGTTTGAAACCAAGTTTATTTTTACTTTAAATTTAGTTGTTTAAGAACTGACATTGTTTTTGTTTCATGTAGTACACAAGTTTTGGCACTTGTAGAGATTTGCAAAAAAAAATTAAATTTCAGTGATGCTTTGTTATAGAGTTATGAAAGAAAACTTGATATTTTAAGGCTTTGTCTTTAGTTTTGCAGTGGTTTAAAATATTTTTAATGCAAATTAATTAATATATCAGAAATTCATTCTTACAATTTTAACTCTATTTAGCATTGTTTGTATCTGAAATTTTGTGTTAACAATACACCAAACTGATTTTTGGATTTTTGCCGCTGAATATCACTTATTTTGTTGTCAAAATAAGCCAAAATGAAACAAAATAATTATTTTGCTAGCAAACTGTAAATTATAAAAAAAAAAAACCGTCTGGCAAAATTGTGTATCATATGACTACACAAATTTTTTCAAAGAATTTGGTTAAAAAATATTTTGAGTTATTTGCAATTGTTTAAAATAAATGAAAGATCATGGCCTTAAGCACATTTCACACTACAATTTGCTGCAAATATAATTTGTCTATCTTGTTTCCTTGTGCCTAAGTCATTTCCAAACTTGACACTTAAAGTTTTAAAAATTATAGTTTTGAGGTGTATTATTTTTTTGCAAGAAGATTTGAATAATTTGTGCAAGTACTTACCTTTTAGTAGTCAATGGAAAAAAAAAAAAAATATATTGAATCCTGATACTCATCTTAATTTTTTGTTCATAGGCCTTGAAAAATGTAATTTTTTTATTCATTTTTTTACCTAATTGTTGCATAATCATTGTGCGTCTGGAAGGGCGTTAATAACTAAGACCATTTACGTAACTCCACGGCACATGCCGATCCTTGATCCTTAAACCCCGCGGCCATCTTGCCAACTACTGCCCTAGTCAAGGATACAACATCTTCCTTTTTTTATTTGTAGCATGATATACAGACCAAGTGAAGTTGCTGACACACAATCACATACACTAAATAAGAATAACAATATAAACCAACAAACTGTAGGATACTAATACTGTACACAGCCTTAGTACACAAAGCAGGTCCAGTTACTGGCACACAGTTACACTTGGATACAAATTACATTCGTCAACTTAAGTTGCAATAGCCTACCAAATAAATTGACTAAATAGTAGGTAATCATTCCAGATAGTTATACAATTATACATCAAGATACCCAAACGTTACAAACAAATAGATTACTGGCATTATTTACTAAACCCTACATACATTATTAAGAATGCAAAACTCTTCATACAAGGTTGTAACTGACTACACAAGACAAATATTTTTAACAATACTCTGCCATCCATCCTGGCGGAACCTTTTTTCTGGTTGATTTACGGAGGACTACACTTTCATGCCGGCCTCCATTGTCCCATCCTCTCCATTCACCATCTTCACCATCACTGTCCGGATCGTAAGTCTCTTGTAATGAAGACATGTCAGTAGACCCTTCAGTCTG
>PNEQ01005349.1:0-21725 GCA_003012365.1 Medauroidea extradentata
AGCTTTCCTATGGTCAAAAGAAGCAATTTTTGAGTTAAGGGTTCCCTATTCACAAAAAAACCAAATACATGAACAAGAAAAACCCCAAAAACCAATAACTCCCCCATTATAACACCAAGAAAATAACACAAAAACAAAACACAAAACATATAACAAAACCACATTAGAAATCTCGAAAGCACACTAGAATGCAGCAAGCCTCCAACACAAAACACTCTTCTAACGACTTACAATGGTTAGTCAGTTTTATAAGGCTTCAGCGCAGTTATATGCACTCTATATACAAGTACTCTGCTAGATGGATCCGAAAGATATACACTCACATCAGTTGAAAATGTTAATATAACATAACGTCCATCACAAGCAAAACATAATTTAGCCGACACATGATCAACCTTTGTACTCTGTGAAACACTTTTACACAACATTAAATCGCCAACTCAATAGGGACACTGAAACCTGTTCTGATCCTACTTTATCGCTACTCTTTTCTAATTTTTTTAGCAACGTCTCATAGTATTCTCTCCAGGCATCACCAATGTCTTAATCAGTACCATCCTCAATACTGTCAGCATCCATCCCCCAAAAACTCATCACAAGACGAGGCACCTCTCTTCGAAACATCAAATATCCCGGGAACTTTCCAGTTACACCATGCGGTACATTATTCCAGGCTACATTTAATAAAGATAGATGCTCATCCCAACTTCTCTGATTTCCATGGTGGTAGATGATAAGGGCTCCTTTTAATAGATTTATTTAACCTCTCAACCAAATTTGGGCATGGATAATGAGGACTTGTATGGATGATCTTGATACCCCTCTCAAAGCAAATATTGTGTAAAACTTCCCAGGAAAAATAAGAAGCATTGTCACAAACTATGGCCTCAGGACTTCCAAACACTTTGAAGGTGTTATTTTCCAATTTTCTGCAAATAGTATTGGCCTTAATTTCCTGTAGTGGTTCTACAAATGCAAACCTTGAAAAGCCATTTACAAGCACCACACCAGAATGAGCACATTACCTTTACTGGATCGAAATAATTCCCCAAAAATATCCATAAATAAAGGTTATTTATGGATATTTTTGGGGTATTACCTCTCATACCCACTCAACAGGATGAGCAGCATACAAGTCTACCTTGGAGTATTGAGGTATGTTTCGCTCGCTGGCATTCATGGCAACCCCTGACATATTCCTGAATGTCCTGTTGCATATTTGGCCAAAAAAATTCCTGTTTCGTTTTCTGCTCAGTTTTTTACATACCCATGAGAGCCGCCGCAGTGAGTCATGAATATATCACAACAGCATCAGCTGAATAGATTTAGGTTTACCTACCCTCTTTTTCCTGCGTGACATATGTTCGCATCATCTTGTGTTGTGAAGCCGCCGCCTCATCCGGCCAGTTCTATATTCCTGCACCTAACTATAATCCTTTCAGCTTAATTACTCCCGCACACATCAGTGCACTCCAACCTGACACCAAGTACAGAGGTGCTAACTACTACGGATTATCCGTAGTTTATACGAATTACGATGGTTTACTACGGAAGTAGGGATTATGTTGATAAACTACGGATTTATTAGCTTCCGCCCGACTGTAAATGAAAAGGCATGTTCCATTGTATTTGCATGTATTTCGGTTCGTAGCTGTGTGGAGCGTATGACGCACTATTTCTTTCCCCACGCTCCGGCACACAATCATTGTTTGGTTTCTCGCGTTTTTAGTTTGCCGAAACCATATTTTGGTGATGGTAGCGTATTTACAAATTAGTGTGTTTACACTTTGTGCGGCACGCGTCGGAATGTTCTCGTATGTCGTATGTATCTTATACAATCGATTGTTCTTATTGCCGCAGTCTTCCGACTTATCGATTAGTTGTTGATGTTGACTCATGCAGTCGAATGTGTGGTCGAATCGAGTCGTGCGTGGTTGCTTCTTCCGCTGATGGGCCATGTTGGAAACTTATCCATGCTGTCGTAGTCTAACGAAATGTTGATTTGACTGTTTAAATTCGAGTATAAGCTTGAAACCTAAGAGTGTTGATAAATATTGTTCAGAATATTCACAGTTGTGGACAGGTTTAAGTGCTTCAAGAGTATCTCAACAACACGTGTTTTATGAATTGTGATTTCAGTGTAAACATGATGGCAAAGACGCCACCGTCAATACATAGTTACGTTAAAAACACTTTAAACATTTTCGAAGTAAGAAATTTCGAGGAAAAAATATGTTATAATTAAGTGATGCTGTAGATCCAACAACAAATGCCGACGTTACCGACGAACAGGTAATGTGATTGTGTATAGGCCTACACATTTAAAGGCCGTGCTAGAATCGCCGTAAGAAATAACCGTAAAATTTTAATTTTGTACACACATTTTTGGTGGCACATGCTTTAACACACCGTACCGCTGCTTAGCAGTCGTAAGAGGGATGGAAACCTGTGAATTTCTTACGGTGCGGTTACGGTTATTTCTATACGACTTTTATGGTCAATGTAGCATGGGCTTAAGTTAATACGTTCACTACGGAAAAATACTGAAAAATACGGATTTTTTGCAAAATTACTACTGGAAGCTTTGGTAAAAGGTTGGCACCTCTGCAAGTATATTCCATTAAAGCCTACCGAACCCTTCCTTAGCTATCCTTCGCTCACATAACCCTGGGCAGGGATGCTTAACGGAATATTTATCCTACGAGACATATTGTCGGCTGTAAGCACGCCACCCACAGCACAGGAAGACAGTAGGAGAGGGAGGAACCACCCCTCGCGTCCGCATTGTCTTCACTGAGAAAATTATACAGATTTACGTCACAAAATTAGGCTGAAAATTACAATTCTGCTGTGGCCGACACACGCGCGCCACTTTATTCCGTTAAAAATTATGGCAGGAACCAATCCCTAGTTGTACAGGGCTCACGGCCACTATAGCACACCCTCGACGTGTCATTAACAAAAACAATCACGAAACCAAACCTAACTGAAAATACGTGGAAAATAGAAACGCAAAACTTAATTAAACAAATGAATAACTTACCAATGACACGGCTCAGGTGTGGCACCGCTGTCGCAACAACCGCCCCCGATCGGGCCCAGGAGAAGACTACTGTCTCGCAGGCTTGAGCGTCTGAGCTAGGCACAGGAGGAAGAAGTGGGGAAGGAGGGGAGAGCGAACACGAGCGCATCCGACGGCGGCCGAGCACGGTTGAAGTCCGGGCGGAAAGTTCAAATCACTAGTCGCACAGGGCACACGCACCAACTTCCTCCATAGCAACCTCACTGCCAGTCCAAGAAATAGTATAACCAACAAATCTTCATGTATAGTGAACCGGAGTCGCCGACTCCCGGTACACTATGAGAGCAACAAATGAAACTCATGAAAAAGAGTGTGTTTCGACATAGTAAAAATTTAGCCTCTGAGTTCACAAGCACCTTCCCATGATGAAGGGCTCATCATATCAGACGAGGTAAAATACAAATACTACAGTAAACCCTCGTTTTATCGGACTTCCATTCAGCGGACTTTGGATTTAACGGACAAAATCTGGCGATACAAAATTATTCCACCGTCGGGTCTACTTGTCACATGCAGCACAAGACCTTCCTGGTTATTGTGCTTTGGTAAGTGACATCAGGCGCGTGCACAGATAGCCGCGTGAGACGGTAAGCAGAGCTAATCAATCTCTCATCAGTGTTTTGCCATATCCGGACAGGAACGACTGTCGTGTCTACGTGAGTTTTTAACGCAGTTGATGTACGCGATAAAGATTATGGGTTTTTTAAAATGAAAAAGTGTCTGCAACAGGACAGAAAAGAAATACACCCTAGAGTAACTTTGAAATCAAGCAAAAAATTTGAACTAATATAAAAGATAGAAGGCCGGTGTTTCGGTAGCATAGTTGTGTGATGATTATGGTGTCAAGAAACAAACAGAGTCGGACATTGGTAAAGCAAAAAACTAATTAAATAGTTATGTGTTGAAATATGATGAACAAAAAAAAAATGGCACTGTTTGACCCAGGAAACACGTGAAACTTGCTAACACATCTTCACACGACTAGGCAATGTATGTACAACAACACTCGTGCAGTGTAAATGTGGGAAGTGTAGAGAGATTAAATCTGCTGCGGACAAACTAGCGCAACACGTGACTTTCTCACGCTCAGCATTTCCGTCCCTTGCCTTTCAGAAATTCTCAAGGGCGGTGGCTAGATTATTATCTCACAGACACGGTATACGATACTACATTGCGATGCAAACAGCGGTAGTTTAGATGGACATCTTTTATTTGTTATATATGTTGTAAATAAACACTTTACTGTGAAACACAAAGCAGTAGCTCAAGTTCACGTGTCACATGTTACCACACAACGTAACATGAAACCAAGCTAATAGCAAGCCGCCTCCTGTCCCTCCCCTTCTACTCTTCCCCCGCCCAACACCCTTAGTTATCTCAATGAGCGGACAAAGGCACTTGCTTATCTCTCTACTCACGCCAGTCAGCACAAACCTTCCCCCTCGCCCTCTTCCAGCGATTTGACCACAACAAACACGTTGCGTTACTGTGCGTATCACACTGCTATAAATCTATCAGCTTGTCTATTTTCGTGTGCCGATTTTGGTACTTCGCGATTTACCGGACAACTGATTTAACGGACCACACCTCCCCCCAAATAGTCCGGTAAAACGACGGTTTACTGTAATGGAAGGTTGCATTTAAGGCACCAAATTTAACAGGCCATATTATAAAATGTTACTTGAGGCCTACATATATTACTAGTTTTCACCATGGACATGTCACTATAGTCCAAAATAGCTCAACTTATAAGTATTAAATTACGTGACTGGAAAATGTAATGGTCCTTTATTTTAGAAGATATAATGTCTACAATATGTGACAGTATAATTATCGCAGAGTAGG
The DNA here is from genome assembly GCA_003012365.1 of Medauroidea extradentata. Classification (NCBI taxonomy): domain Eukaryota; kingdom Metazoa; phylum Arthropoda; class Insecta; order Phasmatodea; family Phasmatidae; genus Medauroidea; species Medauroidea extradentata. Next base: position 4,928 of record PNEQ01005349.1, read on the forward strand.
GTTATAGTTTTCACGTATATGCAATATTAGCCATTCTACAAAAAAAATAGATTTTTACTACTGTTTGATAAACAAATAAGAGGTAGGCAAAATATAAAGTATAATATACATACCTACAGCTCGCTAATACCATATTTGCCGGCATATAAGATAACTATTTTTACATATTTTTTGCCTTCAAAAATTGCTACTTGTCTTAAATGATGGTGCAAAAATTTTTGGTAACCTAAAAATTGTTTGAAAGATAAGTTGTAAGCTGTGGAGTTGTATGATGTTTCAAGGAATTGCGTTTTTCGTCACAAATGAAAACGAGTGCACTGTTTTTCAATAAAATTTCCGGTTTAAAATTTTTATGAACATCATTCATAATAAATGACACTTCCTCGCAGCGAAGCGGCGATCAATGCAGCTGGAGCACATGCTGAGATACTTTGTCTCGCCAGCCTACAACTCTCGGGCAGAGAAAACGATGATCTAGGTCCGCATGCTTACATCCTTTGTCTCGCAAGCACAAAACTCTCGGGCGGAAAAAATGAGGATCTAGGCACCGTACCACACATTCATGTGTCTACCGTCTAGTGCTAGGCTGGCAGACAATAGCGCACAGGAATGCAGTGACCTTGCAAGCAGCTGTTGTAGCCCAGCGTTGACATGTAGCACGCGGCGTGCCTCATTGCAGCGTTGCCAAGTCGCGTACAGCTGCCGGTAACTGATGATGTCGCAGGCCGCCGCCATGCATTTCCTTGGCTCTAGGGCGCCCGGAGGGCAGTACTAGCCAATGTTATTTGTTTATGTGTCTACTATGATGTTTATATGACTGTAATAAATGCATTGAAAATATTTAAACTAAATTTGTAATGTTTCTGGCAAAGGAAAAAAATATTTTTCTCTTAGGAATTTCAAAATTAGTAATTTAATTTTTTTCAAGATTTTGTACCTTCAAAATCATGACTCATCTTATATGCAGGGTAGTCCTATGTGCCGACAAATATGGTATGTCACAGAGCAGCATAAATACAACCACTCATTGTAGGTGAATAGTAGGCATAGGCGTAACCTAACTTTATGGTTATGTTCTTGTGCTTGTCGTATCACTAAAACGAAAAGTTGCGAGTAGACATACACCTACCTTATTCCATTAGATGTTATTTGCTACTGAAAAATATTTTGTTTGCCATCATATTTTCCATGTAGACTAATGATGGAAAGAATATTCGGAAAAGAAATATTCGTGAATTTTCAGGTTTATGGTACACAATAGGCAAACAAAAAACATTTCATGGATAATTTTACACCATATTTAATCGTAATATACACATTACATTTTCTTGTAATTACGAAACACATTAAGAATTTAATGACAAGAAAAATCAACTGTAATTTACTGTAATACATTGTATGAGCACGGGTAACAAGCCAAATGCATGTAGTCAATTCCGCAATTCGGACTAGAGATGATCTTGTAACCATATCTTTGTAAATTACATGTTTTGGAAACATATCTAACGGCCCTCAGTCAAGTTACAAACCTTGTTACATTACAGTAATCAATGAATGTAATGTACATTCAGACCACAGCCACAACACGTACAAGCACACAAAACTTACTGGGCATTGGGTTCTATTAATATTGAATGAAAAGATCGGCAAGTATTTATTTAGATATTTCGGAAACTCTGACCTTGATCCATCAGTCGCATGAGAGATGATATACTACGGCGTTTTCTTTCCGAAACCTCGCGCACTGGTGTTCTTTCTCACAAATAAAACGTGCACTCCTGGGTCTCTTGATTACACAAACTAAAATAATTTAATATCAACTTAAAAATACAAAGTAAAATATAAGTGTCATTGTTATTCATTTTTAAAGAAGGAACTTTATAGCTCAGCACTTTACTAAACCATATGGCAGAGAAGTAAAATATTAAACTCGTAGACAAAAATTTCAAAACTTGATTTTCTGTCTGTCATAAACATTTTTCAAATACAAAGGGTTGATTTTTTTACTGGACATACGTTTTTGATGCCTTCAAAATCTGCCTTATGTACGATTCCAAAGTAGACGAGACGGAAAGCCATAAACAAATGTACCCTCCCTATATGAGAGTATTTCATTTTAAGGGGAATTACCGTTATAATTTACCATTCTATATGTATTATTTCACTGCATTTATTGAGATAGACATTTAGGCGAGTTTTAATATTTAAGGTCTTGTAAGCTATTTTATTTTGTTTGTTTATATTTTAATTATGTATAAATACCTTTCTTATATAAAAGTAATTGTTTGACGTCTCTAACTTCCCTCCTTGCATACATCCCTTACACTACATATATAGGCGGTTCACAATAAAGTGAGCACTGTATAACAAGTTGTTGCGAAATTTGTTCTAAGAAAAGAACGACGAATGAACTTCACGTACAAGTAACAGGTATCCAAACATTAGTTAAGTTGCCATTTAGTTGAAACATATTTTTGACTTAATATTTTCATTTTCAAATACAGTGAGACATAGTAAAGTTAAAAGTGTAAAAAAAATCCAAACTATAGTGCATTAAATTAACGGTGCAGTTTTGTTAAATGTGAAACGTTGCGATTTGTGAACCTTAAAAACAACTGAGCTATGATGTCAAACCGATGCCTGGACAGCACTCACTGATGTGATTTCGACTTGGTGTAACTTTTCACGCAGCTACCCTTGTTTTTCTGCACCTACTTGCTACTTCAAGTGCTTAACACAGTAATCCAAAGGTATGTTACTTTTGTTGAAATTATGTTTGTGGATTTTGTGAATTTTGTTTTTAAAATATTACAATAATCCAAAAGCATGTTAAATTTGTTAAAGTTATGTTTGTGGATGTTGTGAATTTTGCTATAAAAATTAATGCCTTGAAATGTTTTAAACTATTTGAGAAAATAGAATCACAGTAACTGCTTGAAACGTTACTTTATTTCCTCTGCTAGGGACTAGGAAGGCCCCTTAACAGAATGTTTCTTTAAAAAAATTATTCATAAATCTACCAAAAATATATTCAATGTTTAGACGCGAGATCTGCTAAAGAGCACAATTTTGCACGTTGAAATTCAAATTTTTCCGGGGGAGGACCCCCGGACACCCTCCTTTTATTAGGGTATAAGTGTTCGTCCTGGTATGCAGCCCTACCTATGGCAAAACCCATGAGCCACACCTGGTTGGAAGGACTGAACTGATTTTACGAATTGAGAAAGTGCTATGCCAGTATATACTTTAAAGTGATTCTCTGTTTGTACAGTACATTTAATCAGAAATCTTTTAATTAATGTTTAATAATTTCAGTATGCTTGTAAATGGTGATGAAGGAAACTGCGTAGTTTAATTGCAAAAGTAAAACACTTTAACTTATACTTGATCATTCATGTAGAGATTTGGATTAGTATAAAATCACACATAGATAAATTGAATGATCTATTAATTGTCTAACATTTAATTTTTCTCCCTAGTATTCAGAAATAGACTGTAACGGTTGTTTTGAGATTTCTGCTATGCGCATAGGCCTATTAATGTTGTTGGTGATGCAAAACATTGCAGACAAACTATGTACGCTGTATCATCAGTCTGCTAAGGCATGCTTTGTTACAATTAAACTGTGTTGGTTTAAAACACAAATGTGAACGCATGTTTCACCTGTTATTAAGAAAAAAATTTTAACATTGGTTGATACAATTAGAATGTACTAGCTGTATGTAATGACCTAAGGATCACTAGAAAAAGTAATGGCAATTTTAGATAAAAATATACGTAAATGTAATTATCTACCAACTTTGTCACATTTTCAAAATTTGTTTCTAGTAATAAGTGAAGTAAAACACAGGCATCAATAACTTCAAAACCAAATATGTTTACATATGTCTATTGCATCACAACGTTTCAGTATTACTTTGCAAAAACAATATCATTAGGATTTTAGAGAAATATTGTATCATTGTGATACATTACAAATATGAAAATTAGGGTTTTAAATACATTCTAATTGTAATTGATTGTTTTACTAAATACAGTATGTTCCAACAGTGTCGGTAAAATAAAAACTTCGAACATGGCTCTGACTGAAAGTAACTGAGATACGACGATAAAGTTGCGATACATAAGTATTATAATAGTCAGAGGTACTGTAGCATTGCAGGACAAGGGTTTTTATTTTGTAAATTAATATCATATGTGATTGTAATTTTTAGTATAATGTTAAAATTGAAATTTTATTTCAGAGCTCCCGGTTCCAAAAAGGGAGAGTAGAGACGCAGTTATTTATTCCTGAATGTTCAAGATAGGGTGTAATGTTTGTCGTTATGGCCAAGTGGCCTTGGTAGGAGGCAGTAGCTTTGTTTTCCTTTTTGTGTTGTGGTTTTTTCCACGGGTGTTTTGGTGCCGTTTGTTGTTTTAATGCATAGTTTCTGATTGTGCCCTAGAGGGTTCTAGATAATGGAACGAATGACAAGGGTCACGCCACAGAGAACCAGCCAATGAGAGCACGGCGTGTGGCGCCCCTTCGCCCTTCGTTTTGGAATGTTTGCCTCCGCCATGTATAATAAAAGTTATGACGTGATCCGGATAGTACGTGCGCGGGGCTGCGGCCCAAACATTTTCATAAAATCAAGTTCGGGAGTGGATAAATTTAACATGCACGGGTAACACAGTGGTCTCTATTCTTTTACTTTTCTTTCAGACATTTTTGAACTCTACAAAATTTGTTTCCGTCGCTAGGTGCAGAGAGCCAGGATGGCTACTCGTTCTACTTTGCTGCGTGTGTATTTACTGTGTGCCAATTGTCTTTCTTAATTTAAACGCCTGATATAGTAATGCTGTGTATCTGCTTGTAACTTTCTGTGAACCGGATCCGCCGTGCTAAGACTGGAATAATGTATTTCGTGCCGAAATAAAAACCGTAATGTAATAAACCAGAAGTAGTGGAATATAGTAAAGTATATTCTTTGGGGACAAACCTTTCTTTGAAAATTCCGAAGGTGTCTGTGGATTTTCTAAATTTGGTCTACAATACAACATAACCTACAAAATTATTACCAGTAAATACCGGAGTACATGACTACAGATCAAGAGATATGTTCCACCTTGTAACCTTGCCTTTGGGGCTGGGTCATCGAGCTAGTTCACAGGTCTAAGAGGATTGGTATGCTACCTTTGTTTGTACCGAATGGGACAAAAGTACAATGTGGTGACGAGACGCTATATTTGTTCATCCATCGTGGGCCTGTGGACCAAACGCTACAGTACAAGTACTTACATATGATACTTGTTAATACACTTGAAGGGACGAGACACATTTTTCCGGGGAAGCGCGGTCAAGATGTTTCGCCAGGATCAAACTGGCTTCCTCGGGTGGCAAAACATGGCACATGACAAGACGTGGCACATGACAAGACGTGGCACATGACAAGATGTGGCACGTGACAAGACGTGGCACATGACAAGATGTGGCATGTGATAAGATGTGGCATGTGATAAGATGTGGCATGTGACAAGACGTGGAACGTGACAAGACATGCCGCCAGAGGAAGCCAGTTTGATGCTGGAGAAAGGTCACAACCGTGCTACTGTGGAAAAAATGTGTTGTCCCGTTGTGTGTGTGTGTACTATTTACAAGTATCATGTGTAAGTACTTGTACCTATGTCTGTTATATTACTTTGTTAGCCGAGCGGCCTGTTTCCTACCATTCTTGTACGTTAAGTATTGAAATATTATAATAAGAAAGTTTCAACATAAGTAGGAGTAGAAAATCACTGCATGTAATTGTCCCGCAGCCACTATTGACACATTATACGTGTAGGCCCTATATAAGAGAGTTTTGCTATGGCATAATTTTGATTTTCTGTTTTGGTTAGCTTTCTTCGACAATTACAATTTACCTCCAAAACATACTTCGTAAAAGGTTTTCCTTTCATTGTGTCGCACAGTTATGTAGATGGTGGTGTGTTTACATTGTATTTTGTTTATTTCAAGCAGTAGAGTGTTAAGTGAGGTATGCAAATAAATTAATTTGTACTAGCAACGGAATTATTAGCAATATTGGTGAAAAAATCAAAGTAGGATTTATCGTAGTGATGTGTGCCAAGGAAATGTGCTGATACTTTCAAACAGCAAGTCAGGTTGATCTATTTATATTGGTAACACATTTTTAAAAGTAAACACTGACTGGAGGATTGAATTCCTTGTACCTAGCCTGTACTTCATATGTTCTAAAAATAATTTTCTCCTATACATGTAAGTGGACATGTGTTCCTTATCTAAATAACATTTTCATAGATTGTTTTTTATTTTCATGTCAAAAAGTTAACTTTGTTAAAAATGTTTTCTTCATATATATTTACTCCTTGTTCAGTATTTAAGGTAACATTTCAATTGCATCTGTGATGTTTAAATATTTGATGATAATACCAGTGGCATAAATTTACAACGGTGAGATTTTGCACATATCCAGCATAATGTTACATGGTAAAAAAAAGTCAGTGACTTCGCAGTAGCAGCATAATGACAAAATAATGCTAAACAATACTACCCCTAGAAAGTTACTAAATAATTCGTACTATTTCCTGTATTAGACTATCAGAATTATTATCATGTAATAAATTCAAAATAATGAAGTCATAACCGATTGAAATAGCAACCAATGTTTAAATGTTATTAAAGCTAGAAAAATTATGATTATATATTAATTTATACGTACTGTACATGTATAAATACAAGTTACATATATGTAGTGGCTATGCAACTTTCTTGTAAACCAAAACAAATGCTAATATGAAACGAAGATTAGCAAATAACATATAATGAACTTGCATCTTAAGGGCGTGGTCTACCGCAATTTTCATCATCATTATTTTATTTTGTATTTGTACCAAATATTTTTTTTTCTTGTTTTAGACATAAAATGTGACTAAATTTGGCTCTTATGAATTTTTTAATCACTCATAGTTTTCGCGTAATGGCTTGTTAAAGTAATATTTTGCATGTTTCCATTTTAACGACCACACGAAAAGCAATTGATATATCAAACTGAAAAAAATCACAGTGGATAAATACATTGCAGGCTACAGTGGCATGCTCATAAAAATATAGAATAAAAATTATTTGTATTTTAAAAAAATGCCAAAACTGAAATTTAAAATTTAAATAAAAAATCAAAATTCAATAACTTTTTAAAAAATACAAATGATTTTTATTCTTTATTTCTAAGAGCATGACATTGTAGCCTGTAATGTTTTCATCCACTGTGGTTTTTTCATTTTGGCATATCAGTTGGTTTTCGTGTGGTCGTTAAAACTGAAACATGCAAAATATGACTTGAACCAGCCATTACGCGAAAATTATGAGAGATAAAAAAATTTCATGAGAGCCAAATTCAGTCACATTTTGTGTCTGAAATAAGATAAAAAATATGTGGTACAAATAAAATTTTAAAAAGTGGTGATGAAAATTGCGGTAGCCGTACCCTTAAGACACGGGTTTAAGGTAATTCATTAATGCAATATATTTACAAAAGCAAAAAATTTGTTAACTAAAACGTTAATCACAAAACTTGCTGAATGCATGAGAAAATATGTAAACTACGTAACTGGTCAGTGATAAAAAAAAAGGTCGATGGAAACTTTGTCTTCTACATGTTTCTCGCAGACTTCAGCGATGGGAAGAATATCATCAGACTGGCAGCAGAAGCAGCCGAGAAGCGACTATGTCTCAGTAGTCGAGAGGAACAACCTACAGGATCAAATAAGACACCAGAATAAGAATGTGGACGGCATTCAAGAAACAGTTCGCGAAGAGGGTCGTCACCCGAGATTTGGCTTTTGGCTGCCTTACAATAGGGGAATTGTCTTGTTTGTGAAGGCGTGTGTTTGGTTCAGCGCCAGAACATTTTTTCTGACGAGGAGACAGCGACAGTTTTAAGTGCCATTGATGATTTCTGCATGCAAGTTGCGCTTGGGCTCGGAAACATCAGCCAATGACTTGATGTTACAAGAGTCTGATGTACGTAAATTAGCGAGGTGCATAAATGGTATTTATGGAGCACAGGAACTGCTGGCATAGAGTTTACTAGAACTGTGCCTTGCACAATCCACCACCAATGAAGGATTGGCACTTGTCGGTGATGGGTAATGTCCAATAATTAACTTTTTGTTTCATTGCGCATGGCAATTGGTCAGTTGAAGCCATAAAACAACAGCTTATGCACATAAAACCTTTTCGTAAATCTAACGAAAGTGTGTTGTTTGGTTGTATGGGATTGTAAAATGATGTATTTAAACTGTGTGTAAGTGTGCGTATTTTTATAATACTGAGTTTTTGCAACTTTGTGTTTGTCTACTGCCATCTGTAAATATTTGTAAAAATATCAGTAAGTATGGATAACATTTATTTTATTTTAAAGATTGTGTGTGTGTTGTTTGTACCTCTCGTAATATTTTCATAAAATTTTTATTCTGACGATAGTTTTCATTTCTTATGTAAAAGTACTTTGAATTATCATAGTGTGAAAAGTGTACAGGAGACATTATCTTGAAAAGAGTTTAATAATTGGTATGTTATTTAAATGTGTTAGAAGAAAATGTCTAACTCTGTAAACCAACTTCTATTGCCTTTACTTTATGACATATGCCTAAACGTTATGTTAACCAATGCAAGTAGGTGCATGCATTCAAAATAACTGGTGACTTGTAAAAATTGTGTGAGATGTTTATACTTTCAATTAAATTACGCGTGTAATATTAGCTACTATTGTACATAAGTAAACATCTACTTATATTAATGCTTGTCTTATGATGATCAAGAAAAATTAGTGCACAAAAAAGTCAGGCAAAATAATATATTCTGTACAAAACTAATTGGTACTGAAGAACTTTAAAACTTAATTTGCAATTACTTGCTCTTTGGTGAAATATAGGGAAAGGTGCATGTAATAAGTTCGAGTAGAAAATCTTAAGAAAATCTTTTTATCATTAAATAAATACAAGCAGAAAAAAATTATGACATGAGCAAAGACTTTTATATGTAACTAGCAGTCCTCCGCGGCTTTGCTCGCGAGTATTATTCGTAACTGATAATATTTACTTTTATTGAAAAACCTCTTTGTACACAAAATTGGTACTTCAGTCATCAAGTTTTAGAATGCTATAGCTGTCCACGCGAAAAGCAGTCTTAAGTTTGACCCTGCCCCTAACAGCGACTTCGCCTGGGCCTTATTTATAGCCCTGCCTATTTGACGTTGTGGGGTAGTTACAGACACCCAAGGTAAGAGGTTAATTGAACGAGAAACATCTGTTTACCCTGTGCACAACCATTGGTGACTGTGCTCTCAATTATATATTTTTAAAATATTCACTTTAACTTTATTGACATTATAAAGTTTCAGAGGGTAAAGGTTTCGCGGAAACGTAATTGGTGCCCCAAACCTGAGATTAGTGAGATGATATGTCGTCGGTTTACTGCCAAAAGTGATAAAGTTAAAATGAGATAAAATTATAAAAATGCTAGGAATATGTATATGTTGTTAGCGAACAATTGCCTAAGTTTAAGGTCTATTCGTCGTTTCGTACTGTTGTGTCACAGTATAGAAACATAACACATTTTTGTTAATATCTACAATTTAATACTGGTTTTAAACGAAATAGCATTTATGACTTAATAACTTTTGGCAGTATACCGACGATATGTCAGCTGATATTGTAGAGGAGCCTAAGTGGAAAGCGAACTACAATTTTACCCCTTTTAAAGACTACATGTAAATTGCACTAATTTGATCTGCCTTGTAGTTTTTGTGTGTCAGAATTGAACGTTTGCACGCAGCTTTGAACGGAATTCGAGCCCAGAACCTCCCGGAATTTAGACCTGAGTGACAAACAACTGCGTCACGTAACATCGAAATAATTCATTAAATAAAATTTATTGAAAAAAATTTAATTAAATATCTGTGTCCTGGGCTCATAGAGGTTGTACAACACCATGTCTCGATAGGTTACTGTAGTGAAACTCCTGTATAAGTTGTTTCTCGCTGCTCATTCCTGCTTTTCGGATCGTCTGCCTTGATTATTGACCAACTAAGTTTTATTCTTAATAATCACGTTTCTTATAAAGAAAAAAATTACATACATATTTTTTTAAATATTTACGTAAGCATCACTCTGACGCAAACAATACCTCAATATCACTACTGGTTAGATAGATATCGTGGGTTGATGGAAAACAAATTTTGTGCTTTTTCACCCTTTTGGGTGTCAAATTTAGAAATATTTTAAATTTACATCTTAGACATTTGTATAAGTATCCAACTAAAGTGTAAATCACATCGCTAGCCCGTTCAGTCGAATCAAAATCGATAATTCACTAAAAAAACACATATCACCCCTGCACAGTATTAAGAAATCGAATTTCGAAAAATCTGAATACCGTTTTGCGATAATTTCTGTAATCATCGCCCTGAAGCAAAAATTAATTGTGTATCTCGACGGGTTCGATAGATATTGAGGATTTATCTAAAACACGTTCAAGGTCTTTTCACCACTTAAGAGAGTAAATTTCGAAAAACCCTTGAATCAGGTTTTAGAATACTTTATTGGTATCTCGTGGACGTAAAAAACACAACATTATCCCGCTGGGTTCAAGATATATCGACGATTAATTGAAAACACTTTTCACCCCTTTTCACGTTCTTAGGTGGCGAATTTCGAAAATTCCTAAAATTACTTTTTAGGTATTTGAGTAAGTATCAATCCTTAACAAAAATCACGTCTCTATATTAAAAACTATGGAATCGATATGTATCGAATGTGAGTCGAAAACTCATATTACCCCATTTTTAACCAATTTAGGGCCGAATTCGGAAAATATATTTTAAATTGTACTTGGGATATTTACAAAAGCACCAATTTAAAGCAAAGAGTACTTCGATATCTCGATTGATTCGATAGATATGGAAGGACAATCGAAAACACATTTCACGTATTTTCACACCTTAAAATTAAGAATTTCGGAACGATTTTGAGTCCTGTCACAGACATTTGTAACAGTAACCAATTAAAGTTAAAATCACGACGATAGCCAATTGTGTTTCAAAGATGTAGACGATTCATAAAAAACACATTTTGCCCCTTTTTACTTCCTGGAGGTCGAATTTCAAAAAAACCTAAAACAACTTTTTGGGTATCTACGTAAGCAATATTTTGAAGTGAATATCAACTCTCTATCCCGAAGGGTTCAATAGATATCGATAGTTGATTGAAAACACATTTAAGGTCTTTTCAACCCCTTAAAAGTTGAACTTCGAAAAATCTTTAAATTGGCAAATATGCCTTTTTACGAGTGTCATACTAAAGTAAAAATCACCATGATTGGCCGTCGGGTTTGAGTTCTATCGACGTTTCTTCGGAAACACATTTCACCACTTTTCACCTCCTTAGAGGTCGAATTTCGAAAAATCCTGTCTTAGTGCTCGCCTACGACCTGAAGGGAACCCCCACAAAAATTTTCACGATTCTAGGTCCAGTGGTTTGGGCTGCAGTTTGATATGTCAGTCAGTCAGTCAATCAGTCAGCTTTCATTTTTATATATATATAGATAAAAAAAAATTTAATGGTGACATATTACACAATTTCATAATGCATCGAGGCCGGACTGGCAGATTATTGAAGAAGCCACCTGTGCAGGTGTATTGTGAGAATTCCTAGAAGTGTGGATGTAGTAAGGACAATCCAGGGATCCATGTCGTGCCTCAATGCAACTAAATGGTCTCTGAACTAGTAGGCAGTATTTTCATTTGTGGTTCCCCCCTATGAAGTGGTGAGTGGTGGTAAATTTTATTATAAAACTTTTGTACATCTGCAAAATGTTACAAAGATACAAGAAAATATGTCACAAAAGTAGGAATTATCATCTGGGGTGCTCAGGTTGGTAAAAACATATTTAAATTTTAAGCACTTTTATTTTATTAACCGCACAAAATGAGTCACGGATGCAAGAAAAATATGTCCATGACAGTTGTGATTAATTTTGTACTGACTCAGCAAAACAGTTCAATAATTCAAGAATAAATATGCGAGGAAACTATTTTGGTAGTTTTGGGGTTGCTAAAACAAAAAATTATATATCTGTTATTATGTAATATTTACCCTTTTGTACTGTACTGACTGTGTAAAGCGATTCAGTGACACAAGAAAAAAATGTGTCACAAAGCTGTTTTGAGAAGTCGTATAAATACATATAAAAAAAATAAAATTTTTTGTATGCAAATTAATACTATTTACTATTTAGTTTAGTATTTACTCCACAAAAATAGTTCAACAGCATTTGTGCCCCTATAGCTATATTAAATGTTACGTTTGTATTCATATTGTTGCATGCTGTGTTTCTGAGGGCGGGCTGGATGGGGCCTGTGTCGAAACACCTTGAGAGCTGGCCCATGACTCAAAGCCCGAGTGTCTCACAGTGGGAATCCCGCCGAAACTACGTCATAGATAACTGTCCCAACTGCGTTTTTGTCCTCCGAAGTGGCGTACGTGACTCAAACCACATCAGAAACATTATGAAATGTCTATGTTAAGACCCATGTAACTCGGGAAACCCCTGGAGTTTAGCCGGGGTATATAAGGGCTGAATCGACAAATCCGGGAGAGTTCGCTATTGGTCGTGCTAGAGGAAGGTGCTATGGTCGTGGAGATAGACTGGTGAAGACATCTTGGTGACGTCAGAGTCTACTATGAGGCGGCAGGGGGCTACCTTCGGAGCAGTGTTGGACAAACCAAGAGGACTGCTGCGGCGGGCTGACGGGCGAAGAAGGAGGTACGCAACGGGAGTCGAACCGAAGACCTCAAGAGTGAAGACAGCAGTGCACTCGGGGTGCTGCGCAGCACGCTATGATTCATCACTATGGCGGACTATTAAGGTTGTACACTGTCACTACTTGAAAGATGTTGATTGTATATATGACTGAAATTTATTGTGATTTGTACTGTTTAATTAAATGATGGATAGACATTTTTTTTTCCGTGCTTTAATTGTGAAAGTTAACTAACGTGTCTGTGACACAGTGGTAATTGTGTGCAGAACTAATTGTGTTGTGAGAGTTATAGTTGATTACTGTTTTGTGTATTTCGTAGCTTTGTGAGCTATTAACTCCAGTACTTAATTTAACTCTTTTGTTTATAATTATAAGACCTCTATCCCAAAAGAACTCATGGGTATTCCCCACATATGAAGTTGATGTCTCGAACTAGTAACACTGGTGTCAGAAGTGGGATAGAGGCATAAAGTAAATTCAATAATTAATCCTGCAAACTTAATCATTGCACACAATTGCTATTGAATTAAATTGAACCACTTCATGAATTTTAAGTTTAATTTTCAGTTATAAATGTGAATGATTACAAGAAGAATGTCAGCTGAAATAGAAGCACTAAAAGCCCTCATTGAGGGATTGAGTGGCCAATTAAGTGGCCAAATAAATTCTGTCAGAGATAGTGTAAATGCAAATGTTGATAGTGTAAATGAAAATGTTGATAAGAAAATTGATAGTGTAAATGAAAATGTTGATAAGAAAATTGAGAATGTTAGTAATCTTGTAGATAGTGTAAATGAAAATGTTGATAAGAAAATTGATAGTGTATATGAAAATGTAAATAAGCAGGTAGATAGTGTAAAAGAAATGGTGTACCAGGAAATAGAAGCTATGAACGAGAAAATTGGCAGTATGGACACGAAGGTTGACAGCATAAATGATAAGGTAGAACAGCAAATAAGTGAAATAAGAAAGCAGCTGCAAGAACTGCGTCAGCATCAAGAAGGTAGCCACCTTGTTACCGGGGGAAACAAGGTCATTGCTGAATCAATACCTGAAGGCGGCGAAGAGAAGACCACGAAGTTTGAACCAGGCAGTAGTGTGATTCACAGCCAGGAAGAAAATGGGCTGCAACATGTTTCTGTATCTAGTGTGCCTGCATCAAACATTGGAAAAGGGATTTCTGTCAAGCCTGCTTCTTACGATGGCCAGACTCCGTGGCGAGAGTACCAAAACCAGTTCGAGATTGTGGCAACCATAAATGGTTGGTCTGACCAGCAATGTGCGTACTATCTTGCAGCAGTGCTGAGGGGACCTGCCCTGAGTATACTCCAGTCGCTTCCAGAACAACAACGTCTGGAATACTCGACATTAGTTACTGCATTGGAGCTGTGCTTCGGGGACAAGTACTTGAGACATGCCGACCATGCCCAACTAAGGAGCCGCACCCAGAGATCAGGGGAGCCACTGCAAGAATTGTGGCAGGACATTGTGCGACTCGCCCATTTGTCGCTCGAGGGGTGTCCAGAACAAGCACGAGACATAATAGCAGTAGGCTTCTTCGTCGACGTCATTGCCGATGTAGATGTACGCCAAGCAGTGTGTCTGGCCGCCCCAAGGACTATGCAGAATGCCCTGGCCAGAGCACTGGAGGTTGAATCTGCAGGAGGACCATTAACTCGGCGTGCTGTGCGGGCGGTCGCAGTGGCAGGCGACGATAGAGATAGCCGCTTTGAGAACATCCTGAAGAGAATGGAAGCCTAAATAAATGCAGTGAAGAACAAGTTCACTCCGATTACACCCCGCCCTCGACAACAGGGGCGACCAAGCTGTTGGGAATGTGGAGAACCCGGACACCTCAGAGCCCAGTGTCCATGATGGTTGCAGAAAAACCGAAACCAAGAGCAGGATGAAGCTGCCCGATCTGGTAAGCTGTCGGGAAACATGTAAGCACCGGTCTTAAGGGGCGAAGATCGGTGACTGAGAGAGATAAGACTCCAGAATTTCTTCAAGTACGCTCAGTAAACAAGAGTTTGATGCAATCCTAGTGGAGGGCAGTCTGGATAATGTTTATTGCAACATGGTTGTAGACACTGGAGCAACCATTACTGTTGCCCGACCGTACATCTTGGGGCATTCTCCCTAACAGTCAAAGGGCCATAATTACAGACAAAATTCTCTGATGACAGTGACAGGCGAGAACACACAAGTGAAGGGGAAGAAAAAGGTATAGTTGAATTTGGGTGACCTTTGCATTGAGCACGAAGTGTACATAGCCGACATTGAAGACAAATGTTTATTGAGCCTGGATGTGTTGCGCAAGTTGGAGTGCTGTATAGATACTCTGTCAGGAGTATTAAGGGCTGGTAACCGAGAACTGGTGATAATGCCACGAAGCGAACTGCCCTCGCCTACCAGTTGCCAGGTAGTCTGTTGTGAGACAACTGTTTTGCCAGCTTCCAGTGAGATTGTCATCCCCACACGGTGTCGAGGCAATTTTGTGCGGCGTGTAGCTCTGGTCGAACATATGAGAAGAGGAAGCAGCTTACCTGATGAGGTGGTAGTAGCAAAAACGTTGGTTTCGCCGAGTTCTGGAAATCTACCTGTTCGTATGGTTAACTTGTCAAACAGGCCAATCCAGCTTGAGGAGGGGGCCATAATAGGTGTGTGCAAACAAGTTTCCCAAATAACTACCACCAACAAAGAAGCCATCAAGTCAGGCTACCTTAATGGGACTATGCCAGAACCACTCAAGGAACTACTGACTAGAATTGGAGAAAACCTGAACTGGAGACAAGAAAAGGCTGTGGCAGAGCTTCTGAAGAAAAACAAGAGAACTTTTTCATGTGGGCCACTCGACCTTGGCAGAACATCCGCTGCACAACTCCACATTGATACAGGAGAAGCTAGGCCAATCAAGCAACCTCCAAGACGACTGCCACTGGCTACACAAGAGACTGTGGATGGCATCTTGAAAGAAATGAAGGACTTGGATGTGATCGAGCCGTCAGTTTAGCCCTTGGTTGTCACCTGTTGTGCTAGTTAAGAAAAAAGATGGCTCCACAAGATTTTGCGTGGATTACCGCCGGCTGAATGATTTGACCAAAAAGGATTGCTACCCCCTCCCCCGGATTGATGACACACTGTACAGCTTGACAGGGTCACAATGGTTCTCTACACTTAACATGAAGAGTGGCTACTGGCAATGTGAGGTGGCACAAGAGGACAGGGATACGACAGCCTTCTCTGTGCAAGGGAAAGGAACTTGGCAGTTTAAAGTCATGCCGTTTGGGCTATGCAATGCCCCTGCTACCTTCAAACGACTAATGGAAAAGATCCTACCTCTAGATATTTGCCATGTTTACTTAGATGACATCGTGGTCACAGGTAAAACATTTGACGAACACCTTACCAGACTGTATTCCGTGTTCCAGAAAGTGGCTGCTGCAAATTTCAAGCTGGTTCCCAAGAAGTACCTCCTGTTCCATAAGAAAGTTAGTTTCCTAGGGCATGTGATATCAGCCGATGGAATCCAGACCGACCCAGAGAATACCAGGGCAATAATAGACTGGCCACAACCAACAGACAGGACACAGGTGAGGAGCTTTCTTAGACTCTGCGCTTATTATCGGCGGTTTGTACATGGATTTGCTACGATTGCCAAGCCGCTACATGAGCTTACTGAAGCCAAAAGAAAATTCCTGTGGACACCTGAATGTGAAACCTCTTTCAGAAGATTAAAAGAAGTTTTATTGTCCCCTCCAGTTTTGGGCTTCCCCGGTAATGAAGGCGAGTTTATATTGGACACAGATGCGAGTGATGTAGGCATCGGTGCTGTGCTATCACAGGTTCAAGATGGAGTAGAGAAGCCTTTAGAATATTTCAGCAAAGTGCTGCAGAAACCAGAGAGAAACTATTGTGTGACTCGTAGGGAGCTATTGGCAATGGTGAAGTCCATATCACATTTCCACCACTACTTA
>PNEQ01005350.1:0-21725 GCA_003012365.1 Medauroidea extradentata
CAGACCTCATGGCACTTAGGTACTATTCGTACCAAAAGACCCCTACAACCAATCACAGCCCAGGACACGCCCCCCTAGACAACGTCTTGGCCAATCAGAGGCCTTGCACCACCAAGGGGAGGGGGCTGGCATGTTAACCATATGCAGGTTAGGCCGGTTTTGCTCCCTGTTGCGTCAAAACGCCCATGCGGTCACTACTAGGGCCTACATCGCAATAATGTTTTGTGTCAGCATACCCTTGAAAACTCTAATTACAACACATATTATAGGTGATATACGTCTGACACAACGTAACTGTCTGCAAACCAATAATAGTCAACAAATATCAGAACAACAGGATTCTTATCGGCTCAGTCAAATAGGACAACGTTCCACATAAAAGCGAAAGCCAGTCATCTTCTGGTGCGTGGAATCCACATCGCGGTCGTCGAATGCAACCAGACAGACTTGTCGTGACCTGCAGTTGAAATGTTCTGAAACACACGTGCATTGCCGTGCATAGCTTAGCAAAGTAAATCTTACTTCAAGCTATGTGTTTCAGCTCGCACATGTGTACGAGTTTCACAAATATTCAGCTGGCGAATGAAAACTGCCAGTTTTAGTTTATTAAAGTTGATAACTCAAAACAACGTTCCTTGCTGTTGGTTGCACAGATTGATTGCATAAATGTTGCGCATTTTCGTGGTTGCAATCGTGTACTGGCTTTTAATGGTAATGACTGGCCCTCAACTTCTCCCGCCACAATCGTCACTATTTTTCTGAAATTACTAGGTTCTGTGTGTGATATACGTTTCCTAAAGTAAGATTCAACTTACCAAAGTTAACGCACTGAAATTGCGTGACCCGATTATTAATATTTGTACTCAAGGACATTGTAAATCAGTCGTATATTCAGTTAAACTACATGAAAGTACGAAGGTTTATTAATACGCTCAAGAGGGATAATTCAAAGCAATATTCAAGAGTATACTGGAAAAGGCTGTACTAAGTTAGTAGTTGTGCCATTTTTAGATTTAAACATTGACCCTACTAAATTGATAATTCGGCTGGCTGCAGTTTAAATGTAAAACTACATTCAGTTTGTACACGGAAATCTAGCGAGATCTGTAAGAAATATAATTCTGGGGTTTAGACGAGAGGAACCGCCCGCCTCGATAATTATTGTAACGAATCATCTATGTATTGATATTTGCATTAAATGTTGTATACTCACTGTCTTCACAACTCGTATTAGTTTTAAAATATGCAACTGATAAAAAGTTGAACGGTTACAGTAATTAGTATGTTGGTTAAAGCTGTTGAGGAAATACACATAAAACATATATTTAAACCAATTACGGTTTTCACTTTCGAAACTCAGCTCGGGGAAAACCACAAGATATTGAAGGTTTACCAAGACTATGGCGACATAGTGCTGTGTAGAGTTCTAGTGAACATTTCCAGGAAGAACCTACTCCACAACTCGGCCAAACCTAACAATATGAGGGAAGGAGAACTGCCAATCATAGATAATTCTTATATTATGAGTCCAGCAAGACTATCCATTTGTTTTTAAAAAGTTGCATGCTTTACATGGTCTCAAGCCACATATGCGAAGTAGACATAACGCGAATCCTGGGATGAATCAGACTAAAATGTCGGCGACTAATTGTTGCAAGATGAGTATTTTAACAATCTGGCAACAGCACTGTAGTTAGTCCCCTATTGCGCTCCACACATATTATTTGAAAATAATTTTACTATCAGAAAATTTCTGCGCGAGATGTTCACATACGTTAAAATTATTTCTAAATAAAAACGCGAGATTTTTTGAAATTCGGTTATTATGAGAGACCTATATATTATCATATTAAAAATTGTAAAAGTGACAGTTTTCCATTTTCGTAGAGTTTGTGGTTTCAAGCACTTAATTTTCTAAAACAAGGTTTTAATTTTTTACACAAAAGTAAAGCATTATACCACATTGTTGTGTAAATAAACGTTCGCTGATAGATTATCTACTCGGAGAAAAAAATCTCATCGTATTTTGATAAGTGATTTAATTGAAGATTTTTATTCCAGTCGTCCGCTCGAAATGTTGCCTTTCCATACCCCTTAATTTACACAAGACACTGCTGAATTTGCAGCCATGGAATACATTTCATGTTGGTAACACCGTTGGTACAGTGTTTTGTCTACAGCAGTAAAAATAAATATGACCTGTGACAGTTAATGTACTGCGCTACTTTTTAGCTCCTCACACCTGCACCTTTTCTAAATGAAAATGTTCACATCTAAGTGGAGTGCACTTGTCCTATGCCACAGCATGCTAGTGGCTAGCAAATAACTGGTAACGCGGAATACAGATGTTTTATCTAAAAAAATCTAATTTATTTTGCAAGTAAAATGGAACAAAACAATGGTCTGTGTGCCACTGTTTCTGAACGAAATAAATGTCAGTGACTGAAGAACTAAGCTGGATGATGGCTGCTATGAAAGCTCACATTCGCCGAGTCTCCGCACACACGCGACGACTATCTGAACTGATGAGAATGAAACTAGGACCGTGTTCAGTTTTGTCTTCTAAGGGCCGTTACCACAAGTCAAGTCCTTGGAATGTGCAGCCCAGAAGGAACGTCACTATGCCGCTGTTGGTATTCACAGCAAGGGTTCATATGGACCCTAGAATGTCTTCTTCAGGCAAGGACACGAGCTACTACTACAAGGGCTTAGGGCGCAAGGGTAAGTGTTCAAGTATGCCAGTGAGGTCTCGTAGGTTGTTGTCTGGTAAGGCACAAGTTGCAGGAACTGTATAGTGTTGTGTTGAAGCTACAGCCACTGACACACTGGTATGTAGGAGTAGCTTATTGTTGGCTGCTCACAACACAATAAGTAGCCAGTATATATTTCATGGTCATTGATAGAGATAGGAAATTTCGCGAACCGATGTTTGCATCACTTTGTTTCAGTGCCTTACGTGCGCACCTGCATCTCTGCTATGTGGTCAGTGATTGGATGTCATAACACCCAGCGTGTGGAGGTTAAACCCGAAAATCACAGATGTGATGTGTCACAGTTATCCGTGTACTGATTGGTACAGTCAAATATATAACAACTCTGCACAAAAACACTCTGCCAATAATCATGAAGTTGAACTGTAGGTATGCACGTAATGCACTGAAACAAAGTGGGCAAAAATTTTTTCACCCAAAATTCTTGCCCCAAGTCATTGGTAAACGGCGACGCGTCCACACGTGTGTACACTTCTCTGCAACTTACGCCCTCCCTGCCAACAACTCTCTAGCCGCCACTGAAGGTCACGTTGCACTGAAATCGAACACAGCCTTGGTCTAGTGTCGACTAGTCAACTGTATATTTAACAGCGACCTCATTGGTTCGGACCGGATACACCGCACTGTGCAAGTACGACGTAGGTGCGGGCTCATTAACTGCTCATTATTACTTCCAAAATCCAAGCACAGATAAGATTAACTAATTATGTGTGGCGCAGGCCGAGTGAACTTACAGACGCCTTCAGCAGGTCTCGTAACTGCAACAAAGCCGGCTTCACAACCACACTTAACGTACGCACGCACGTAACGTTTTTGAGATCGTATTCAGAACACCATAGAACCTTGGTGTGCAGAAAATACGTGTTTCCAAGTGCAAGATATTGGCAGTAAATTATGGTACTTTAAAATTTTTTGTACAAATCAGATAAAATAATATAAGACAAAACGAGAAAATATAAGAACATTTAGAAAGTTAGTCAAGTATTATGATCTTACGACCACAACGACCATGTAACGTACGTACTTAGTGACGTACAGTACGTACGCTTGCTACGTGATGTGAATGCTTGCATGAACACTCAATCTTTCTACTTTCACATCGTGTAAAAGAACGCTAAGTGTTTGTTGTGAACCCATCTTAAGGGCCTTCAATTAGGGAAGAGTCATAACTTTATATTGCTATAAAATAGGGTTAGTTTTATAAGCGTTACTCGAGAGTACATTTTCCTCTAACGAAAAAAATTAGCTCGGCCAGTTTTAAAAAAATAGCATTTCAAGGTCAAAATCAGTATTTTTTTACTTCATCCAAAATTTGAAAACCAGTGCACACAATTAAATGGAAAAAAATCGTATCAAAACATGTCACGGTCTACGGCTTAAAGCATATATAATTCTATTATAACTTTTTTTGCATTAAAAAAAAATTTTGAAAAGAAAATTCAAATTTTAGATTTTTTTTTAAAATTCTAAATTTTTGCAATGCATTTTTACATACATCGAGTAGTAGCCGGAGGCGTGAAGTTATAACGTGAGTTATTTCATAATGTTTGTTGGTTTTCAAGTTTTGTATGAAGTAAACATACGCAAATTATGACTTTGAAATGTCGATATGGGAAAGTTGGCTGCGCTGTATGTTTTCATGTAAGAGGAAAATGTGCTTGCAAGTAACGTCTACAAAATTAATACAATTTCGAACAAAAAATATTTGTAATGTTTCCCCACTAGAACACTCTTAAGTTAGGAAGCCTTTCCCTAAGGCAAGTTTGATACATGTACGAAGCCATTAGTTCTCACTATCGCAGTAGAAAGTCATAGTTTGAAAACATTTCATACAGAGAAGTCAGCTAGTTCCTCCTTGCTTGCAACAAGGAACTTGTTGGTGGCTATCTACTATCGATAGCAGTTGTATTAGTGTATATATGTGTGTGTATGTGTTCAGTGTAATATTTCAGGACAAGCAGAAACCTACTGCCGCCCAGCGGTAAATATTTATCCCAGGGTGTGATATCCTGTATATTATGTACCTTCCTCATACATTTATTGTTTACTACATTTGTTTCTAGAACAAACACTAATATAACAGTGAGGTGGCGCAGCTGGACTCGTATTCGAGAGCATCCGGGTTTGATTCTCTGCTCCTGCCATCATCATTTCTGTTTCCCGTCGTTTCCCGCAGTTACTCCAGGCGAATACTGGAACAGTTCCTTAACAAAGGCCATGGTTGATTCTTCTCACAGTGTCTGTGATATCGTCTTCAATGACCTCGCTGTCGAGGATACGTAAAGCCCACTTACGTACAAACATGACAAAGATAATAGTTTGCTGAATACGTACCTACGTTATTTCTCTTCCCCCGGTATCCGCTATGAACTTAATACGTGGAGGTCTTCTATGTGGCTCGTCATATGTCACAGATCAGGGATGATTTACTGGTATAACGTTGGTCACGTGATCATCGCGGAACGACCAATAGATAGGGGTAGTAATAATTATTGAGTTCAATGTCTTACATGTCTCACTCCATCGTCCTATGCATACTCAAGCCTCGTCTATTCGTTCATTGTCTGTTGTTCCACTGAGTAAGAGCTAATTATGAAATGTTCCAGAGAGGCTTGAATATACACAGGACAATGCATTCTAACGTGTAGAGCATTGAACTTACTGGATATTCCTTCCCTTGCTTATAGAATGTTTCTTTCCGTAAATACAAGTTGCGGATCCTCCCACTTACGTCTCTACAAGGGTATGTTCTATTCTCAGATCTCGTACGAAGTACTCTTTGCAAGACAAATACTCGCAAGGGATTTAGTTCCAGAATGGCGTCTCGTGGGTGTCTTGAATGTTATCTCGCGTGAGTGGTTAGAAAAAAGGAGTGAAAAAGGAACACAATTTCAGAGCAACGTTTTCAGTATAAACTATGCTTTATAAACTGTGTTTTCAGATAGGCATGTTAAAATAGTTTACAAACGGTGGTTTTATTACAGTACAGTTTTATTTAAGGAAAGGTTGCAAGACAGGAACTTGCTTCTAATTTTGTTCCTATTCACCCAGTGTCTTTATTCACTCCATTGTGCAGTAGTGTAGAAGGTGCTTCACCGACAAAAATACTGCCCGGGCCAGTTCTCTGGTGGGTATGCGTTTTACGTCAGTAACTTTGTAAACAGCAGCACAATGTCGACACACATAGTCTTAGGAATTGTGCAAGTTAGGACGTGTTCGCTAATGTATTTCTGTAGTTTACATGACGTTCAGGACGAGACGTGGATACAAGCCAGCTGGCGAGTGGACGTTAAAAGTAGGGGCAACTTTTATTTGCGGCCTCGCAATGCTGCAATTGAAAGCATCGTTATGTAACAAACAACACAAGGTATTTATAACACGTATTTTGCATTAAAATATGTATTTTACTGCTGTGTATTTCGGGCCACGAAGTTTGAGGGTCAGACCTATCGCCTCCCACCAAGGCGATCCGGGTTCGATTCCAAGTGGGGTCAGTCCCCGGATATTCGCTTTTGGGAATCGTGTCGGACGATGCCATTGGTCGGCAGGTTTTCTCGGGGATCTACCGTTTCTCCCGCCCTTTCATTCCGGTGCCACTCCATACTCACCTCATGTCACCCCTCACCAGCGGTAAAGACTTCGATATTAAGGCCATGGATTCCTATCTAAGCTGTTTTTGCGAGTTTCATATTTTAATTCTGAAAGGAAGTAAATATCGCAAAACCGTTACATAGAAATGTTGAAAATTGTTTGTACTACGTAGCCTAATTTTTTGTAAACATTATTTTCTGTAATTTTGGTTGGTTATAGACTGAATTAAATTTTCCTAAAGTCAATGTTTAAAAAAATAGGCAACATAATACAAACAATTTCCTACATTTTATGTCACGGTTTTGCGACATCTGCTTACTGGCAGGATTTATTTTATTTGAGAGGGTTTATTAACGACCCCTGGTTGTATGCACTTGTCAGGCTTAGTGAGGGCTTACAAACTAACTAAACCTAAGCTAACGACACAAACATCCACGCCTGTACCGGGATTCGAACATGTAGATGCGAGCCATCGACGAGGACCACACGCCAGTTAGTGACTTGCGCCTAGATGCCAGGGGGAAGCATGATACGCGTGTTGTGGGCTCCCTTATTGCTTCCATACTTCCAAGTCTCAAACACGCAAAATACATTCAGCCAAGCGGCCCCCTTAAGAGGCCGCGTCAGTGTTTCAGGCGCATGTAAGCAACCTGCATTACCACCACATGAATCAAGGCTAATATTACTATCGCTGTAGCAATACGAGTATTTCACATATCAACATTATCTTCGCGTTTTATCAAAGACATGGTCGTTCTTATCTTCGCTGCGTTTGCCGAAGTCAAGTGTAAAGAATGGTTGCTATAAATTTTACAAAACTTTTTTTTTCGCATCACGTTGATAATGTAACAGTTTGTTGTGTACTTGATTTTGCAGAACGCAGCGAAGATAAGAACGATTGTGCCTTTGATAAACTGCTAACATAATACTGATAAGTGTAATACTCTCATTGCTATAGCGATAGTAATATTAACCTTGATTTATGTGGAGTTAATGCAGGTTGCATACATGCGCCTAAAATACTGACACGGATTCTTAAGGCCGCTGTATACCTGTGGTATTTGACGTACCCTGATGAAAATTTGCAAGAGTTGTATCCATCTAAACATTGTTAATATTTTGTACCAAGAACATCCTTCCTAATGAGGACCACAAAAACACATATTTTAGACATTTTCGGCCGTGAGAATATTACCTGTAAATATTAGTGTTGGGTTTGAAAACAGAGTGCACGTATGAAACGTTCATTTAATGTTGTTTCTAAAGAGATTTTAAGTCGGTAACGTTGAGTAACTGACGAATAACTTTGTGTCTGTTGAAGCTATGTAGATTGAACAAATATAAATAACTTCAAGTGTGATAATTGTGCAGGAGCGCAAGGTAAACATAAGTCACTTTATAATAGCAAACTGCCCATTTTTCTTCTCAGGATTTTAAAATGGTGGAAATTTAGATAATTCAACAATGCGACTGACGTGCAGCCTCAATAGTACCTTACCCTACGTATTCTATGGCGATGTTCCTACCTGTGTGTTGTATGCAGAGAGACGTGCGCTCCTGTCACCGGGCAGTTGGCGAACTACACACCTAGTTCTGTCTACAACCTGAGGGCGCGCCTGCCTCACACTGTTGCCACGTCTATCTGCATCCTGCATGATATTTGACAACGCCGCAGCCTGGCCGTGTCCTGCTCAGCTGTTCTTTGGGCCACACCGCATCCACCTCGCGTCACCTCGCTTCCGGGAAAATCCTCGCCTCTTGCTCTGTAATTATAAGTATGAACATAATTAGGCAGGCATTGACTGTAACTATACCACAGTTTTAATCAGTGTTAAACTGGAATTTCTCTTACAATTTTCCTTTCGCATACGGCTATTATTTTCTCTCGTGTCAATATTGGTTTTAATTGGTAGCCTATTATGATAGTAATGTTGACTGAAATGTTTTGTGATAAATCGAGCATGAACTTTACATCAAACGTAGGCCTACAGCCTGAGCCAGCTTTTAACTGAATCACTGTTGTAAAGAATCCCACTTAGATTGACAGAGTGTAGAGATTTAGGTCAGCATTTAACATTTATTTCTTCAGCGCTGATGAGGCATGACACCGAGGACCGACCCCGCCGGGTATTGAACCCGGATCGTCTTGGTGGGAGGCGAGTTCTGTATCCACTTCACCAGTCGCCGCACCAACCCACTTGAAACTCTGCTCCAAGGGTTTCATCTGTATCAGTTTGTGTACAGTTTATTTGTATGTATAGCCAAATATATAAAATAAAAACAGTATTTTACCTCTTCGCTAGGGTTGTGACAGGCAAATCAATGTAAATAACAATCAAGTTATTTAGTTTGACACGCACACTCACACTGCTAACGAGAGGTGTATACGAAAACCTTACTCGATCTGCTCGATCTCTCCATGTAGTGAAGAGCCGTGATGTTGGTTGGCAGTAGCCTGACATTCGTCCCACCTCTCTGTCTTCTTCTTCTTCAATATAAACTACAACTCATGTCTTCCAATGTTTGTTTCGTGTACTCCAGTCTGGCTTTATCTCGTAATTCTGGCCGTATACTGTTCTCGCAGTTACTTTCTTCAGCAGTCCATTGTGTCCGAGTATTTAACGTACCAGTTGGTACTTACTGCCTTCTTCCCTCAGCTACTCTTCTGAAGACTTCCGTATTTGTAAGCATTTCTCTCCAGTTGATGTTCATAATTTGATGGAGTTATGTAGAAGGGGATCAATCCATAAATTACTCGAGCTGATATGTTTAAGGTCAAAGTCTACTAAGTCCATGTACAAACCACTTTATTTGGCCTCTTATTTTAACTCAAAGATTATTATTTAATACTTGCTAATTTTCTAGGATACACTTCTTACCTTCTTCTTCTACTTGGAATAATTATTTCAAAATAAATTACTTTGCGGATTGGTTCCGTTCTACATAACTCCATTCAATTCTTCTGTCGCATCATGTTTCAAACACCAGTCTTTTTTCCTCTTCCCCTCTCATTTTCCATGATTTGCTGCTGTAAAATGCGATGTTCCATACATAGATCCTCAACATTGTTTCCACATGTCAATACTTATGACATTTGCAGTATGTTTTTAATTTAAAAAGCTTACTTGGCGTGGCAATCCTGCTTAGTAATCCTCTGCTGCTTCTTCCATTATTCGCGATTTAAGATGTCTAATTATTCTACTCGAGGATCTAGTCTCTGGATCTACTAAAGTCTACATTGTCTTTATTTATTTGTTTCATTAGTAAAGTTAGTGTAAGAACTATTTTAATATCTAAACTTATCTAATGTGCAGAAGTTTTGACACATTCATCACGACTATAACGTAACTGCTTAGACCACGTCGTCTTATCGCCGACGCTACATGCAGAGTCTTCTCGAGGATAACTGTTCAGTAACAATATAAAAGACAAATAGTATTCTGTCCCATTTACTAAGTGAATTTTCAGACATGCTTCTAGCTGTCCCAATTTAGCTTGCAATCCGAGGCACAGAAATGTCGAATTTTTGATCCGGGAGCTTCTCCTGAATTATTTCTGAGATAAGTAATGTAACTGAATCGCAATTCTCAAGTAGAATGAAAGAAGCATGCGTAAATTTTTATTTTGATTGTCTTACGTGCTGTTTTGTATTATACTATATTATTGACTAAATTTTCTTACATATCTAAATGTATTTTTCAGTAACTTATTTATAATTGGCCTTGTACTGACTTAGTTGTGGTAGTAGAGCTATTTCTTGTTTGTCTTGTTTGTTGTACATGCAGTGTTTGTTTGCTTCTAAGAGTTTCTCCAACTATCCCAGTTTCTCGTGTTTATAATGTGAGATAAGTACGGAAGGACGGATGGTTAAAATCCCTCAGAAAAAGAGCTCTTTCGCTGGCCAAACACTTTATTTTTGATAATTATTGTTTCTTTTTTCTGTAACAATTTTTCAGTTAAATATATTTATTTCCCACAATAGTCTTTACTTCAACTATAACCTTGCTTAAAGCGCTGTCATTCCAAGGGAAGATAATTTGGCAATATTAAAGCTCAAACAAACATGTTAACAGAAGTGGGAAGACTATCTAAACTACCCCATAAAATGAATACCTTTATGAACTACATATGAACCAAACTATCCCCACTATCTAGCAAAAGTGTTTAACGAATGCAAGGCAGCCCTTGACTAACGCCTGTGAAGCCAACTTCTCTATACGCCAATGTGCCACGGTGACCTCCCTTGTGGCCCCTAGACTATTTGTTTTAAAACATTGTATATTATTATTTTTTTTATTAAAATCGTTACATATAATCTGCTTTTTAGTCTTGTGTGTGAGATTTTGCAATCGATTTTATACAAGCAAAATGTGTACAGAAACAAATAAACATACAATGATTGCTTTGTCATCCAGTTCAGAGTTTTGTCTAATGTTTCAAGCCTCTATATCACCGCGATGTTAGTTTAAAATCGATTGCAAAAGTTGTTCCGAAATGACAGAAAAGAAAGCGACTTAATAAAAAGGTAGTAAAACAATATAAGTAACGGGCCAAGTTTGGCTGTAGTGAAAGTAAGGTAAGTGGACATTTCGTCTCGTGGACAGCTAGGACATTATAGACGGTGACACACCTGTATAGCGACAGGAGTTGGGAAAGGAGTCGGTCATGACGTTTGTTAAAGAACAAGCCTAGTATTCGCCTGTCGCGGTTGTGGGAAACCATGATAGCCGCATTCGGGTATCGAACCCGGGTCCTACCGAATGCGAGCCCAACGTGTGACCACTGCGTCACCTCGCTCGGTGCCTGGGGTCAACATATCCAAAAATAAAAGAAAAATGTAAACATTATATAGTGAATTATGTCAAGATTCAGAAACAAATAAAAATTGGTGACTTGGCATAGGGCCTAATTCATTATGGGATTTTTCTCGTTTGTTTTTAATTTGAGAATTTGTTGACTCGTTTTTTTTTACTGCTGTTCTTTGTTCTCTTGGACGGCAAATTGCTACAACGGCGTATGTCCGAAACAATTTGTATCATCATAAATTCTCACTGCAAGAAAGTTTTAAGTAAATAGCTTTAGGATTCCTGTTTAGAAATACGTTACAATATGGAATAGCAGACCAGACAACGAGAGAGGTTCGGGTTGCAGTTAGGCTATAGCATTGGTAAACCAAGGAAGACAGAAACTCGCCCCACCCCCCTCAGCAGTGCCGTAATAATGAGGACAAGCACGCCGATACAGGGCAACGTTACCAAGTAAACCAGGTCTGTTGCCCGTAAACACTTGCCCAATCAACAGCAGTCCAGCTCTCCTCCTGGGCTCGGGGGTCGAGTCCCGGTGGGGACGCGCTTGTCCGTCGATGCCTTCTACTTTATCAATACAAATTTCGATAAGGTCGTCAGATCTATTCAAGTGGCAGCAGCCTTTGACTTAATTTAGTATAATAATGATAAGTATTAATGCGCTCCCCTCCTGAATTAATAGAACAAATTGTAACTGTGCTTATATTCCGAGTATCTGCAATTCTTGTAGAGTAAGTGACCGTTTATCGATAACGGTCTTAGTCATTCATTGAACCCTAAATAAACGCCTTAATAACCCCGCAGTCTAGCAGTCATAATAAATAACCCCAACATTAAATAAGGTAATAACAACGTTCATGAGTCAACGACGTAGGCCTATTCTCGGAATGATTCGTGATCAGGTTGAACTAATTGTCGTACAACTGTTTAATAAATCTCTAACATACCCAAACATATTTTATTTTAGGCTGTCAAGATAGTTGTGTGTGCCTAACAAAGCTGGATTTATAAACGAGACCACTGCACCCAGGTTCACAGCGCCAGATTTTAAGAACTCAAGGTAAAAAAAAAAATTGTACACAGAAATACAAATTAATACTTTGTTTGTTTATGTTCCTCATTTCGTGTGATGACCACTCAATTGTTGTTGCGTTTTTTAAAATTGTGTATTTTACATCAATAATGTTACAAAATTGTTATGCAAGATAATGTAAAATGCACACAAAGATAAAAATAATTAAACGTAGTTATTAACGTTATTTTCAGTTCGAAAACCTACGGTATGAGAAACGAGAAATGTAGGCCTACTACTCCCAGACAGGCCTTCCTAGGATAGGGGAAACAAATCCTCAGCTGACGATATGCCTGATTCTCCTCCTCCAAAGTCCAACTCATGCAACGAAAAACAAGTGCTACATGCAGTATCAACTAAGTGAAACTATGCATCACTTTTACCGCATGTCATTGGGGGCCGCGAAGTTCGAGGGGTCTGCCCCCCCTCCCCAACTCCGGCGGGATCCGTCCCGTATTTTTCGCATGTGGGAAACGTGGCGGACGCTGACGTGTTTTCTCGGGGTGCTCCCATTCCCCCCGCCGCTCTCATTCTGTCGCTTTTTCACTCGCCTCACCTCATCCATTCCTCGGGCCGGAGGGCGACAGTCATGTCTCGCCAGTTGAGCAGCCGTTCCAACCTTAGCCCCGACCTTCTCTCATACACATTGTGACCTTGACAGAAGGCTGGAACACAGTAGATTTTCTATATTTTGGTGCCGCATGTCATTAGAGTTGACATGTTGAAAAGTTAAATATACAAACGAAAATTATGCTATGAACATGGCAATAGCGAAACGCCTCTCTTGCGTGTTCTGTGTTAGCTAGGGGAAATTGTAGCCTACTTAAGAGGAGTCCTCGACTGGCGCATGGACGACGTTGCAGCATGTCACGCGCATACATTTTTACGCGAAACCGCTTAACTTATTCATATTATGTTTACCTACGAAAAGAACACACACTTGAAACCATGCTTCTACTTTTTCAAAAATGCAGCACGCTTGTTAGAAACATGATATTCGGGCCTCTCAAAATGGCTAAAAACGGGTTTTTTTAGACTGTTGTAACTCCGAAAATATTACCTGAATTCGTAAAGTGCAAAACGAGAAGCATGCGTTGGTCTTTACTTCAAACTATTCAAAAATAAAATATTGGGGCCACCGCTTAAAGTCCCATAGTAAAAAGACTACAACGGAAACCTTGAACGCCAATTTGGCGCGCTGCGAATAGAGGAGGTATGCTTCTCGTCAAGCATGGAACACTGGCTCTTATTGCTACGCTGTTACCACGCGTCAAAGGTGGAAATTTGACACCGCGAAGGACTTCTCTTAACGCGTCTTCGGGCGAGGGGTCCTCCCTCCAGGAAAATGTGGATTTACAGGTGCAAAATGGTGCTGTTCAAGCAGTTTCTGTAAGGTTGATGGGGGGGGAGGGGGTTCTGGTGCCCATGGAGGCCCCCACCACCTTCTGGCTACGTTCCTGGTATGATCCCTTCGTCTAGGGCGTTTTGAAACGATAATTTGTGTCCGTTTCCAAGTATGAGTATGAGTATGTTTGGTAGGAAGGTATGCATGTTGTACGTATGTGTGTATATATGCGTAAGGTCACCTTTATTTCCCTCTCTCTCAAGGTCGACTGGCGTAATTTGCGACAGTATGAGACGGGAGTAAAGTTTCCTGACAAAAGCGGTAGTGTCATGGCAGGCTGTGTATTTCCGTCGCGACGCGCCGGGTCGAGTGACTCAACTTCCTCGACCACAGCACACATCCACAGAGGAAGGAAGGAAGGTCTTCCTGCAGACCAAAGAGGAAGTTGCTTCACCAGGGAACAACGCAGACTGCAAGTAGGAGTGATGTAAAGGCGACATAACCACAAGGAAACTATCGTCTGGCTGAAAGTATTCTGCATGCTGGTATCTGAGGACCACGGCCGTAGAAGAACAGGTCTGGACGCTCGCCTGGAAACTTGATCTCTTGTTGTTTGGCTCCAATTCGCCAAGTTACCGATAATGCTATACTTTTTTGGCGCTGTAATCCGGGCAGTCGAGCTCAAACTCCGCCTACCTCCCTCCCACTACGATAAACAATTGATCAAAACGTATTTTTTTTATCAATTTATGAAATACTTCCTTCGCTCTCAGTTTTAAAGCATGGCTCCAGAAATCTTAATTTACTTTATAATGTTAACAACGGAAAAAAGTGGGCGGAGTTTGAGACCGACCGCCCTAACTGCAGCGCCAAAGATGCACTGTTGTGCGGTAACTTGACGAACTACAGCCACACAAGGGTGACAAGCAAAATACATTGGTAGATAGGCGAGTGTCCAGACCTGTACTTCTACGACCGTTCTGAGGACAGAGTGTATACAGGCAAATATTGTACACTGACAATATAGGAAACTCGTAAGAAAAACACGAGACGCTTTATTTAGTTCCAGTTCACGCCGACAGGAGCTTTGTTCCTTCTGTAGTAGCAAATTTATCTATTGATAATTCAAGTTTTATATATTGTTATGTATAAATTGAAATGTAATCGTGATTTTAGAATACAGACATACTATGTTTGATATTATTTTCATAAGTTAAATTTAAAATATTAATAAACAATTCCTCATACCATTAACCTAAGAGAAATTCAGTTTGTAAATTTGTAAACATCATAGAAAACAGACACATACGAATATGAATTTTGCTAGTGTTTCCAGCTCTCGCCGTCGGTAACACGTCTCGCGCTTTAACAATGCTAACAAACTGGAGTTTCCCATATTATGATTTGATACAAGACTGTGGAGTCCAGCCAGCGGGGCTTTGAATCCGCAACATTTCCGGCGCTCATCCGAGTACTGTTACTACTACTCGACCACGACAACTAGTCTCGCGGGAAAAATGCGAACTATCGCTGTGTTGTCCTTGACGACCGCGCGCAGCTGGTGTTGCGCACCACAGCACCGGCCATAATACTGTGGCACAGGCAGCTGGCTCGGTTTTCGCCGCTACGTCTCCACTGACCGTGTGCCATGAACTCATGTCAGGTGCAGTACATTTCCCCTCCCTGTGACGTGTTTAACTACTACTAGCACCACGCTTCTTCCCCTCACGGGAGGACTAGTTGTCGTGGTCGAGTAGTATTAATCTTACATGTTAAACGCCTAACAGAAAACTACATGAGTAGTGGTACGTCAATTTCGTAGATACATTGCAGGTCAGGTTGAATGCCAAAATGTATACTTCATGATAACGTGTATGATCAGCTGGCGGCTGTCACGAAACGCATTTGACTACCACAAGCCAGTAGTAAATGAGGAAATAATTCCTAGACCTATCGCGTGCTACTCGCTTGTAATGTTGTAAGCCAATGAATAATCGACTGTATCCAGAACGTGTACAGGACTGAGAAATCTAGACTACTGCCAGATGAATCCGCGAAATTAACGTACCTCTACACATGAGTAGAGGCAATTATTTTCGGTGAAAAGAATTATGCAACATTTTGTTTCAGTGTCTCGCGTGCACACCTGCAGCTCTGCTTCATGGTCAATGATTGGCTGTTTGTAACTCTCAACATATTTGGGATCTACCCGCAGATCGCAGACGGGTGGTGTCGCAGTGACGTTGCTCTCATTGGTGCAGTCAAACGAGTGACGACTCTACACGGATGCACGCTGTCAATAACTGCCTGTCTGTGACAGAAACGAGCGGCCTTGTAAGTTAAGCGGCGACCCGATTCTTTAACGTTATAACACGGTGTTGATGTTCGCGCGCATGACTACTTCACTGTTTAGGTATTAAGGCCTTGTTTCGGATTTTTGCAGTGATTTCAAAAATATTTTTTTTATTGCTACCTAATACTCATATCGAAATTTCGCTGCACAGTTTTGACACTTATATGCTATAATTTGTAGCTGAATTTTTTTGTAGAATTATACTGAACGGTTTTTTTAGATTTCATTACCCAAAGTATCACGTTTTTTGTCGTGAAAAGAAGCAAAAATGAAGGAAATTATTTTTTTGCTGGCGAATGGTACATTATTTTAAAAAACGCGTCCACAGTATTGTGCATCGTGTGATTGCACATTGACTCAAATTTTTTCAAAACTTTTGGTTAAAAAATATTTGAGTTATTGGCACCAGTCTGAAAAAACTCGGGAACAAGCCCTTAATAAACGACTGTTACTTAAACCAGTTTCCCCAGGAATTCTCTAACGTCAGTCCAGCCCCATCTGTCCCATGTCCAGGGCCGCTCGTTTCTGTCACGGACAGTAGTACCCAAGCTGCGGATGTGAACGTGAGGAATTGAAACAAAATGTTGCATATTTCTTTTCACCAAAAATCATTGCCTTTTTACATAAGGCTCTTATGGAATTATGCGGCCATCAGATTTCATGTACACTGCATGCTATATTTTCGCATTTCTATACATGTTCACTGCCTTACGAACATTTCTTACCACTACCCTCCCTAACACTATTTATTTTAAGAATTTTAGCTACATTTATAAACTATCCTCTTTCAGACAACTACTTCATGCAATAGGATTTCTATTTATTTTTCGTAGAATTTCTTTTTACTCCTGTAATTTGGACTACTCCGAGAACCTAGGCTATGTCATGTTACCACGTACACAAAGGTAGGTGACAGTTACCCTAAATTTTGTACT
This sequence comes from Medauroidea extradentata, assembly GCA_003012365.1. Taxonomy (NCBI): domain Eukaryota; kingdom Metazoa; phylum Arthropoda; class Insecta; order Phasmatodea; family Phasmatidae; genus Medauroidea; species Medauroidea extradentata. Next base: position 16,873 of record PNEQ01005350.1, read on the forward strand.
CTTTATACAGCTGTTTGCAACAAAAATTGCGTTGTAACTTTTAGTTCGTAAAGAATTGGGTTTCAGGAACATTACATCTTCATCTAGAGTAGGGACCGCGGACCAAACACTGGACCGCCACGACCTTTAGAATGACCTGCTTAAAACTGAAGTATTTGCGCAATATTTTAAAATTATTTACGCTGACAATAAAATTAATTCATTGTTCCTCAGGAACAGTTTATAATTGTGAATTATGTGCTTTTTTTTCTATGTAAGAAGGTATAATTAATCTTAACTCAATTTTTTTTTGTAATTTATGCATTTTTTGTCATTGTTCTTGTTTAAACTTTACAATAGTAACTTCGTTAAAAAATAACTAAGAATTCAGTGGAAATAAACCTTTTATGAACTGTTTGTTAAACAAATGAAATTACCGAAATTTGAGCTTATGGAATGTATGGTGGCCTGTGACATGAATTGGTATAACTCTTTTGGCCATAGCTTCAAAAAGGTTGGCAACCCCTGATGTAGAGTAAGTTAGTAGTAAACAATTTCGTTGCTAGTTAGTATTTTACTGTCCTCCTTCACCTAACAATGTGAGTTCTAGTGATGTATCTTCCTGTAGTAAAAAAAGTATATCTATGGTACTAAAATATATGGTAGATTTCGAGCATTTCACAAACATGCTCACTCAAGAATGTACATGTCCTGCGTCATGTGAAGTCTCGCCAGCCACAGAAATGGTTGCGAGGGGGGATATATTATGTGAGTAATTGAGATCATCAAACAGTTTCTACCTTCTAGAGTCAACCTGACACTACCACTCAAAAGAAGAGTATGTCAAGTGTGACTGTTGAGTAGTTCAGTGAGTCAAACTCATGCTCCAGTGTCTACTATGTCCAACCTCCTACATTAGGCCTTGTAAAATGCTGTGAAAGTGGCCAAGTTTTGGTCAAATGTTGTATTATGTTTGAAATACGTTTGTTACTATTTAAATATGTGTGTTTCTGAGTTGAAAAAATTAATATCTTCAGACAGTTCCATCAGTAATTTTTAATAATGTATCACAATTACCAACGACTGTCCCATATAAATAATCGAGTATTGGGAACGTGAGCGTTCGTATGTATTGTCAACACGTGTTTGCGCATGCTCCCACAGGCCAACATACACACACAATGACGATGATTGGTTGCCGATTGAATGCCACTGATATGTAGGACCAGGCGTCAGTTAGCAAGCAGCTCCTTTGTGTTCTAGAGGAGTCACGACACCATTCTTGACGATGATGGTGTTGGCAGCCAATCTGCGGTAGTCCCTTTGGATGCAAGCGGCGAGGATTGTCCCGAACAGCAGTGAGATGCCTACAAACATCAGCCCATATAGATCTCCCCAGTGCCGGAGCAGCTCCGAGAAGGCCATCGCCATGAGGATGCCGAGTATGTTGCTTGGAATGAACATCAGGCTGCCCATCGTGCTCTCCGACTCGGGGTATGTCACCTCGGCACTCATCTCGAACGCCACGGGCATGAAACCCACCAGGAACAGCCTGCAACATGACAACACATCAGTTGAGAAGAACAATGTCAGGAGGATGCCAAGCACATTGATTGGGATGAAGAGAGAATATTATCCATAATGCTGTGCGACTCGGGGTCACGGTCGTAGAAGAACAGGCCTGGACACTCGCCTGAAAACTTGACCCCCTTGTTGTTTGGCTGTAGTTCACCAAGTTACCAAGAATATTGTGTTTTATTGGCGCTGCTGTTAGGGCGGTTGGACTAGACTCCACCCACTTCCTTTCCACTACGATAAGCAATTTATCGAAACGTATTTTTATCAATTTATGAAATACTTCCTTCGCTCAAAAAATTTAAGAAAAGGCTCCAGCAATCTTTATTCACTTTATAAATTTAACAATGGAAAAAAGTGGATGGAGTTTGAGTCGGACCGCCCTAGCTAAGCGCCAATAAAATACAATATTCTCGGCAAAATACATTGGTAGATGGGCGAGTGTCCAGACCTGTTCTTCTACGACCGTGCTCGGAGTATGTCACCTCAGCGCTATCTCGAACGCCACTGGCGTGAAACTCACAAAAAAAAAAAGCCTGTAACGTGTCAAAATAACAAACAGGCAAGAATAACAACGCCTAACGGATGCCAAAACTATTGTTTAGGATGAAGATTACACTATCCATAGAGAAGTTCATGGCTAGGAGGATGCTGGCCATTATTATTGGAGTGGAAAGCAACGTGCCCTTTGGCATTCTTCTTTAAGTACACTTCACTTCGCTGCTCCTGACTAACGCCACAATAGGGATCGCGAGAATTAAGTGTTCAGAGCTGCCGTCTTCAACAACAACGATCCAGGTTCGTTTACTGCCGCGTCACACAATAATTTTCAAATGGGAAACGTGATGGACGTCGTAGTAGTCGGGTGAGATTTTCTTGGGCCACTTCATGTTTGTCCCATTGCATTCCACTGTTACTCTATACTTACCTTGCGTCACCAGTGCGCATGAGATCTCTGTTAAGAGCTTATTAATTCCTTCCACTTTGGTCAAACGTCAGAGGTATGAGACCCACCACGAAGTGTCTACAACGTATTGCACATCTGTCAACAGTGCATGACTGCTTGTCTGGTATATGCGGGAACCAATAGACGAGTTGAGCGGGAGACGTAAGGTAACTGGACTTCATGTCTCGTCGACGGTGACGTCACTTACAGATGGTTTCACACAACTTTACCCAAGGACAGGAATCCTAGTATTTTATCGAGACGATTTCGAGAAAACATGGAAAACGAGGTCAGAATCGCTGGAGCCATGAATCGAACCCGGGTCCTTCACATGCGAGTCAAATCTGATACCTTTACACCACCTCGTTCGCTCGGATTGGAAGAGGGAGATTTTGATGAACGCTCAGAAGGAATGAGATACGAACTATTTTGGATTAATAGATTTTTTCGCCCCAAAAGAGACTGTACTTGACTGTCTAGAGTAGGAACAGCACTGTAATACAAGTGTGTTTGAATGGGATTACTCCTGTACATCTCGCTAGTTAACTAGAACGACAATTCCATTTCCCAAATGCGGGAATATTAAGTAATTTAACAATCGGGAGTCGAACTTGTGTGCACATGGAGGAAGGTGAATGTTTTGACAACTATCCCCAGAAGACATGGCTGTAGTAGAGACACTTACTTGTATGCAAAATCAATCTATGTCCTGAAAATACACCTTCATGTACAGTTTTGACCTCAGTAACCTCTAGAGAGCATTGCTTCAGTAGAAGAACGCACGAAAATTATTTTTTAATTTTAAAAGCACGGGGCGGGGGGGAGGGGGAAATCAAGTATGTTCTAAAAAAATAAAAAAGTCTTGCAAATAGGTGACTTACGAATTGTTGCCAGGTAGGGCTGCATTTGCCGACAACTGTAAAGTGTTGTGTGAGTTGACGCTACAGGCGGTTACACGCCGGTCTCTGCAGGTGACGCTGTTTACTAAATGCTCACAAAAGGTTTATAGCTGGTGAGTTTCTGATGGTTATTGCTGTACGAGGCTTTCCTGAAGAGCGTGTACAGTTGTGACTTCATGTAGCTCTACATTCAACCACTCTCGAGCTGCCGTTGGCTTTGCAATCATAATTTTAAGATGGGTGTCATAATTAGTGATCGATGTCTCAATATAACTATGAAAAATCCTGCCACTGTGTTACGTTTAGTGTAGTGTGTGTATAACTGCACTATACTACTATGTAGATGTATCAGACTTGATACGGCAGGAGTTTTAAATAGGTTACGACCAATTATTTGAATAGTTATTGTTCCAGGTGATAACGTGACATACAAAATACTGATCTTTGAAAGAACTGTGCAATGGGAGTGCATGACTGGATTTATTTACTTGGACATACTCCATTGCGAAATATATGACTGTCAAAAGGAAACTAAAAAAATAATACAAGAAAACATAAATAAGCAGAGTATGCTTTAGTCATCAGGATACATACACAACATGAAATTCCAAAACTGGAATCTGGTCAGATGAAAACAAGGAACAAACAGAAAATAAAAGAAATAACAAGAATATGAAAATAGCTAATTTGACATGCGACACAACGATGAGACGAGACAAAAACACAAACAGAAATACAACAAAACAACGATGAGACTAAACAAAACACAAATATGTCGGGCACAAACAGAAAAACAACAAACGACACAAATTACGAGACGAAACAAAACACAGTGGTTTTCCAAACAGTCAGTATAAACGACGTTTCGGGAACTGGAATCTGTTCCCGTTGTAAGTGGTTTAGAGTCTTCCCAAAGGATTTTGTGGCTATTTTCCGATTCATGTTCGGCCAGTCTAGATTTTTGAGTTTCGCCTTTCTTGCAATTGTTTTTATGTTCTTTTATACGGGTTGATAGAGCTCTGCCAGTTTCACCAATGTACATATGGCCGCATTCACAGGGTATCTGGTATACACAGTCGTGTGTTTGTAGTTCGTCTGTGGCTGGTTTCACCCTGGTAACCATACTTTTAATGGTTGTTTTGGATCGGAATGCTGTTCGAAGTCCGTATTTGTTTCCTAGACGTCTTATTTTTTCAGAAAGGCCTCGAACATACGGAATAACTAGGGTTCCTGATGGTTTTTCTGTTTCTGTGGTCTTAAGTGTTCTGCTAGGTTTCATGTGCTGTTTGATGGTGTTTGTTGGGTAACCATTGGCTGTGAGTTCTTTTCTTATTTGGTTGTGTTCTTCAGCTACGGATTTCTTGTTGGAACAAATAATCTCAGCTCTGTTGGCTAGTGTGCGAATTATGCCAGTTTTTGTGCTTTTAGGGTGGTTGGATGCAAAATGTAGGTAT
>PNEQ01005355.1:0-10472 GCA_003012365.1 Medauroidea extradentata
CAATATTATCTTTTTTTTGGTTGCTTCTATAATTCCCAGGATATACTGTGAGTTGTCGACCAAAGTTTTGTAGTTCCCGTGAAATTCTATGTCGAGTAGAAATCAGTTGTATAAAACCTCTATTTAACAAACCCCCTTACAACAAACATGTCATTTTTTGGTCCCTTGAGTTTTGTTAAATAGAGGTTTTACTGTATAGTTTAAGTTACTAATATTGGAATTGAATATACTGTTATGGGAAGATTCATGGTACGTGCACATGCCATTTCAAGAGAACACCTTGAAATGTTAATAAGAGATCTTATTGTTTTTTTTTTTTTTACCGTTTGGTTAACACTGTTCAGCATTTTACAAATTTTCTGCACTGCTACCGCGAATTTAGACAGTTACAGTACGCATTTGAAAGGGATGGAAGGTTCTTTACTCAAGTCAACAAATGTTTCCACGAACGTCACACTTCTTCATGATCATCAATTGTTTTACCGATAATGCCTATTTTTTTTATTATATTGTCGCTATACAACCATCTAAACACGCTGCACTAAAATGGAAATGACTTTAAAACACATATTTTCATAATGTAACACTTTCAAACACGTTTCGCAAAGTACCACGTACCACCCGCACCTTTTTGCGAAAATATAAGTTTCTAAAAGTGGGGTGCGGGTGGTACATTGGTCAAACCGCACTTGGGCCTTTTCTGCACTGAAGAAAAAGCACTGCCGTAGTACAACTTGCCACCTTTATCCTTAAGCAAGGTATTGTGCGAGGTAGAGTGAAATGATGTCAGCCGCATGGCTGTGTTGTGCACTGTCCAGACGGTTGAAGATAGGATGGAATGGGCAGGTGGAGCGAAGCAAGTTGGGAGGGGGAGGGGGTGGGAGGTAGAGCCAGCAGCGAAGGTCACATTCCATTCGGTGTTGCCTCATTGCAGCTTGCTGCGCACAAACGTCTCGAGCGTGATAGCAAAGCACAGCACATATCGTTAAGTACTGAGTGATTTCATACATGTATTCATAGCTGAAAGTAGAATGAGTCATAAGAGGCTGCGTTCATTCACAGTTGCGGAAAAATTAAAGATTATTAGTGAAGCGGAAGAGTTCGGTAACCGTGCTGTGGGAAGAAAATTCGATGTTGGCTAATCTTGTGTGCGAGATTGGATGAAGAATAAAAACAAACTACAAATGGCCAGTGGTGAAAGACGTGCGTTTCGTGGTGCGGCAGCGAAGTTTCTGGAAATCGTCGCATGACTGGGATGAGACGCGTGCCTTATCGATCGTTCATTGCCGAGCGCAAGACAAGGAGGCGGGAGTGAGAGAGGGGCTGGCAAGGTCACGCTCGCACCAGTCAGATCTTATCTGTCGCCCGCTACAGTGCTATGCAGCACTCACCCGGCTTCTGTCATTGTTATTAAACAGTGTGACCAAAAAATATACATTTTACATTGTAATTCTGTAATATTTGTGACTGTTTAAAACTAAAGTCCCTTCTCAAACAAAACGATTTTCTACACACAGATCTGTTCCAAAACTATCCCACAATGTCATTCTAAAAATCAGGGTGCGGGTCTTGCATAGGGGCGGGTGGTACGTGGGTATCGTTTGCGTAAACAAAGACAAACGAACGCATGTACAGAGATCAATGTTGCCAACGCAGGTACAGCGATCGATAGTGTTCCATACAGTCGATAGTGCTAGTGGTGGCAATTCTCTTGCCGCCATCTTGAATTTATTGCACCGTGAGTGCAAGCATTACACGCGATCACAGTCAATCTGCTACGGGTTTGCACGTGATCACCAACGGCGGATTGCATTTATTCGTGTTACGCGCATCCGTCGGCCATCCTGAGTGTACCTGCTCGCTGTCTGTGGAGCGCTACATCTCACGTCAGTTATCTATGATGACAGTACTAAAACGTAAACAAATGCTGTATTCTTCCTGCAATTGCAGTTTCCTTTCAGTTTGTTTACTAAAGAAAATCACCTACATTACTTTTATAAAAATTACATTCTTTTGTACTAAAGTTCACCGCATTACGCGGGAAATCAGGCACGTGGCAAAACTTAATATGTGGGAAAATTAACCATGGCTCTTATGACAAAAGTGATGGGACCAAATGACTCAGCTGGGAAAACGTATCTCGTGGGAACGTCTTAAGCGAGTTTTACTGTATTTTGTTTATGTTGCAGCATCCTATCAAAATGATTATTCTTTATTAACACGAAACACTGTTAAACGTCTTATTTGCAAGTGGCGTAAGTAAACACTGCAAATAATGCCAGCTGCACATTAAGTTAATGGCGATGTTGCGTTCTTGTTTTTCGTCGTTTTGTTTACTTGTTTATGTTTTATGCACAAATGGAGTATATTTTACTCGGAATATTTTGATGTACTAAAATATGTGTAAGAACACCTGCTTTTGGACAAGTCTCTTGAAAACGTGATCGTATCGTCAAGAGACTTCTGATTCTCTGTCACATCCGGGCCCTTTGGAAAAGGAGGGGTGGTCCTGTCACGCCGAAATTTGGTCCTATCGGATCGTATGGACATATTTTGGGGAACCGTGTCCGTAGAATCGGGGTTCGACTGTAGTGCTTCAAAAGTAATAAACCTTTTATAATTTGTTATATATATTTTATTATGTAATTTCCACCAACAGCAAGGTTGCACTTGTGCAACTGTGTGAAACATTCAAGGAAGGACTGTTACTACAAGAGATCTTCACCTAAGGAATTAAACAACACATTTATAGACTACTTTTAACTATTTGTCAATGCAATTTATGTAAATTTTAAAATTCTTTATATAAATTATTTATGTGTGGCAGCCAGATAATTTGATTAACCTAAGATTTGTTAGAAGAGGTTAAAACTGTAGTTTGTATGAGAGAAAGCGTGCATTTAATCATATCAATTAGTTGTATGACTTTGAATAACTTATTTTAGTTCAGAGTAAACTTGGAGACTGTTACTTAATTAAGGGCGAAATCATTTGAATTTAGCATCACATTTCTGGTGTAATTTTAACCCTTATACAATTTGCCAACTTTTTGTCTCTTGAATTTTCTTGGTAATTTTGCTGGTAGAAGTATTACTTGAGTTATAAGATTTACTTGTAGTTTACAGCCTCAACCAAGACACTAGGGGCGCGACAAGCTGGGAGAGGGTGAACAAAGGCTTAGGAACGTGGGGATAATTCGGGGAGTTGCAATGACGCACTTTGAAACTGACTGCTCTCCAAGTTAATACATCACTCCGCTGAAAGCGGGAATTTAATTTAATGATAAATCATTATTTTTATTAACATTAGTTTGCACAGATTTTATTAAGTGTAATTTTGTTTGTTTTGGCCTAGGTGAATTGAGAGTTCTCAGATGTTTGATAGTGGGGGACTAGTTCCCCCGCCCGCCATCTTGGTGGCTGGCGAGAACGAGTTCCTCGCCCCAGTCTTGTTACAGTCAGTGTGTTAATAGGACGTGTTTTGCTGAGAAGAGTAAAGGAAAGGAAGGGGCACTATGAGGGCGAAGTGGAAATCTCATTATAGGCATTGCGGTTAATGAACTATCCTTTTTTATTTCTCTCCAACAGTTTTGGTGTTTTCGCAAACTGTGGTAACGGCCGTTGCGATGTAGAGATGACGAATTGTATTTCTTTTTAATTAAACTCCATTTTTTTTGCTTCCCCGTGCCCGAGAACTCATTCAAAACAACTCTGCCATAATGTTTAGTCAATCTTTCGGCTGCCAAGCACATTTTCTCCGCAACTGTAAATCTCTTCATTCGAGGATTAAAAGTGATGTAACGACCAGGAACTTCACCTCTTTCATTTGTTTAGGGCTCGAACCCACGAACTTACACAAGATTTAAGAGGTGTTCCATCGGCAGGTGTTAGGCAGAGAGCAAATTTGTGGGCATGTGTTGCACATTTTTTCAAATAAATTAAAACTTCAGGCCCACCACTTTATTTGCCAGTGGCATAATATGTAAACACGACAAATATTGCCCGCTGTATGTAAAGTTAATGGTGACGAGTTCTTGTTTTTTGTCGTTCGTTTACGCACAAATGGAGTATTAATTTACTCGGAACTATGTGTACGTACACATTTTTTGGGTCTCTTAAAAACTTGATCATATCCTCGAATACCTCTAACTTATTCTCGCTCACGCCCAAAAAAAAAAGGGGGGGGCTGCTGCCAGGACAAAATTTGGTCCTGTCGGTTCGTACGGATAACTCGGTCATACGAACAAATTTAGGGAAACCGTAACTGTCCGAAGAATTGGGGTTCAACTGTATGTATGTCCTAGAAACTATTATCCATTCCCATAACAAAGCGGACAAAACAAAGTAAAAAACGTGTGAAACTAGATTAAGAGTTCTTTAAATGTAATGTACATAAATGTAAAAAAAGGAGGGGGGGTTTAACTTGTGTGTTCTATTTAACATTTAGAGTATTTTTAGTTTTGTTGAATTACTTCATTTGGTGTTGAATCTCTCCAAATTGAAATCCTGTGTACACTCATAGACCTCATATAAATTAAAACAAAAACAGCCACATACATACCAAGCTTTCTTAAACAGTTAACATTGATAAAAACTTTACTTTCCCAACAAGACACAATGTAACTGTAATACAGTAAGCTAACAACAACACTGCAATGTGAAAATTAAAATATAAGACAACGTTTAATAGAAATCGTCCATATTTATTCTTTACGAAATTAACTAAGGCTACAAATGAACATGAACACCATGATCTTGAAACACTATTCTCCTCAATGCAAACCTTAGACTTGCAGTCACAAAGTGAATGTGAACTTCACAACAGAGATCTCGAGAAACAGGTAGCACATTCATTAAACACCACATTCTTTCAATTATGTACCGCAATATTTCCTTCAGCAACTAATTCAAAGGAATATTCATGAAGCTAATGTGTTGATTTAATTTGTAACTATGCAATGCCACTTAAACTAAATAAAACTTACCATACATAATGGTAACACACATAACTGTAGAAAAACTAAACTATAGAAAGAATTCACTCAAATACCATAGAATTGGTCTGTCATAAATACTGCTTCGTCACTAGCTCTGAAAACATTATACAATGACAAACTGTAACATGTAACTGACAAAATATAATTAACACAAATGAAATTATATCTACTAACTGAAGTCATGACGAGTGACAATATTACATGTACGTACATTGACACAAAATTCAGAGACCAAACAGGAATATGGTAGTCGAGCAAAACACTGAACTATTGACTAACAGTATAAAAGTGTTGCCTCGATTGCACATGTATAACCACATCTCTTCAGTGCAGTTACTAATGTAAGTGCTCGGAACACACAAAACAGTTGATCACATACAAAAAAAATAAATTATGCAATCAGACATAAACTTTACTCATCTACACTGGCACTATGGTCATCATCCAAAATGCTCTGTGCATAAAACAAATTTGGAATGAAGTCCAAACAATATTACATTCTTTAACACACTATCAAAGTCCATTCTTCTGTTTCAAATTTCCTGAACAGAACTAATCATTATTCCATTCTTGCCACAGGACAAACGTCTCTTCCCTATAATAATGTACTTCATTATGAAGATCAAGTGTGGTCGCTAACACACTTATGCTGGCTTCTGAGATCCTTTCTTGCCAATTAAAGACTTGTGGATATGTGGAATAACACCTGCACAAACGACAGTCCGACATGTAGGTACATGTACAAAACTTACAAACATACACTGTCAATTACATAAAAATTTTCAATTGTATTATACGGACCAGCTACACATGTCATTTTGTTACTAAGGCTGTGAAAAAAATTGCATTGTTAACTTTTTGCACACAACTTGATGTAAATGACACTGCGTATAATGCAGAGATTCAGGACTACTGAAATTAGTATAACACTCTCCTTTATGAAAACAATGAAAAGGTGGGAAATGCCTGCTGGGCTACTAATTACTAAAACATGTAGCCAGAGATGGAAAAGTACTTACAGAATTGAACTTGCAGGTGGGAGAACACAAAACAGATGGACAACACATTTCTCGTGCGGTCCCGATGTTCCTCTGGCAGCGAATGCTTACCCACTGCAGTATGGCCCTCGGCCATTAGGTGTGCTAGCTACCAACCACCGCTAACTGTCTACAATACTGCATTGCGCCATCATTCGCCGCCTGAGGAATATGGCTTGGCCAGCAAAACGTCGCAACAACCGAACCGCACGAGAAATGTTGTCCATATGTGTTTTGCGTTCTCCCACCTGCAAGTGCTAATTTTGTAAGTACTTGTGTATTTCTGTCTACATGTTTTAATATGTACTTCTCTGCTTTATGTGTAGGCAGACAATGTGCTCTCTCACAAAGAAGTGATCAACATTGTCAGTTTAAACCTTTCCACTTAAGTTTGCTTGAGTACGATGCTAGAAAATCTGAAAGTTTCTGAAAGGGCTATAGCAATGTGTCGATGTACTCAGAAACATGTACGGTTCTGCGAAGCTTCGAAAATAACGAATCTCGAATCGAATCACTTATGATTTGATTCGTCAAAATGAGTCGAATCTGACAAAAAGATTCGTCCACCAAACATGTACTATTTTGCCCCAGTAATTCAATTTTATTTATTAAATCATGTAAATTAAATTAATATGATTCACTGTATCCCTATGATTAAATAAACTGCGATCACGCATTACCAATATTTACAACACATGAAAACCAAAGTGTCATAACAAATGATATACTTTCATTTAGTTTACATATTCCACGATAGATTGTGGTTATAAAATACAGATAACCATAACAACTGACCGACTTTGATGGACAGTAGTACTTATTTTTGCATTTGCAGTTACGATTCAGTGTTTTAATATTGTACCCATATGGTATGTTACAACAGTAAGCAATGGGCGATGTTATGAAAATAGGAAATGGTGACTGCGGCATCGTTACTCGTTAATCAAGCACAAGATAGCTACTGATATAGTCGCTCCTCGACAATTGATACTACTTTCGAGATTCCGAGACTACAATCGTTTAAACAGCAAAGCAAGCACAACAATTGGAAATCAGGCAGGTTAGGTGACCTGACATTGTCCGGTAGTATAAACACCTGACTTTTGAGAATCAAAAATGAATTATAACCCAAAAGAAAATGATAGCGAGCATAACAAAATTATATGACAAAAAAAATTGTAAGGAATTATGTTGACAATGAATAAAACATACTGTATCTAATTCACGGCATTAAAATATGAATTGTAGAGTTGCAGTTATTACTTGGTAAGTCACAATATTAAAAATAGAACAAAAATAGTGAAAATCTGTTAAAAAATGTGGCAGTGACAGTTTGAAAACCGCACTGCGGCGGCACCGCCGCCTGTGCCTAGCCGGCCGGCCTGTCTCAAACTACGACGTATTAGGATCTATATTGAGGTCGTACTATAGACACAAAGTTCCAGCGCATGCGCATGTGCTCAGCCTCCTTCTAGGCTGTTTCACGACGTCTTATATCTCTCTCGTTTCGCGCCGAATGAGTTTACTTTTTTACACGAACCCTATAAATAATAGCGTGATATTTTTCTTTATTGCGTTAACACTTTACGTACTTCAAACAATTAACTAGGCGCATAATTTGCTTAAACAATGCATTACTGCGTGTCGTAAAACGTGGGTTTCACAAGTGAGCACGATAATAGCGCTACCTATTATCCAAGTGTAGAAACATTTGTCTCCGGGTATGTCGAACTTGGAAAATAGATAGACGTTCGTAAATCACGTAATCCCGGAACTCCTAATTTATTCTTACCGCATATACTGACTGTGAAAGTGATTATACATGTAATTCTCGACGATTTTAGGTAAGAACGTCGTCACAAAATGGCGTTTTTGGAACAACGTCGGTATATGCTACGGTACCGCTATCTATCCGCCATCTTGTGAACATTTGTACAGTTGCGCTATCTGTACGCTCTGCACGCTCCTAGTATCAAAGTTCTCGTACAATTCATCAACAACGTCGAGGGAATGTTTTCATGTTACGTTATATAAAACTGCGCAATGAATAAATACATCCGCTTATTCCTCCTTTCTTTGGTGAATAATTTACAAGGGGATTTTACTAGTAAGGAATGCCTACTTTTTTCCCATTAAACACTACGCAAATCGGGCTATTCGCTCATGAGAAGGCACTCAACAGCTCGGTTTTCTCTTTATTTTTTTTAGGACAAAGGTCGATTGTATCTATTGTTCAGCGGTGTTCTTTTGATCGTAAGACGTCTGCCTATTGATGTAAATTTATATTTCAACTATCACTTGCGTTATTTTTCCGTTAAATGCTACGGAAGTCTGTCTATTCGCTCGAGAGAAGACACTCGGAATTTCGATTTTCTCATTTTTTTAGGAAAAGGATTGGTCATATCTATTGTTTAGTGGTGTTCTTTTGATCATAAGACGTCTGACTATTGATATAAATTTATATTTAAACTATCACTTGCTTTATTTTTCCGTTAAATACTACGGGAGTCGGGCTATTTGCTCGAGAGAAGACACTCGGAATCTCGATTTTCTTATTTTTTAGGGGACAAGGGTCGGTCATATCTACCGCTCAACAGTGTGACGTCTAGCTACTGATATCAAGTTATGTTTACATTATTACGTTAATTAATTTCCCGCAAAACGCTACGGAAGTCGGGGCCTAGAGACACGTTGCAGAAAAAATGCAATTTTAAAATTTTCTTTCAAGGAGGGGGGGAGGGGGGCGGGCAAAAATAAGCCGCTATCGAATTTACGAAGGTAGCGATTTTACGAATGTGATGAGAGGAACCGTGAGTATTCGTAAAATCGGGGGTCTAGTGTAGTTTATTAATGAAAATTTTTTCTAGTGATGTTCTAAGTAGTCCTACGTAAAAAAATTGTTAGGTTGGCTGGTTAGTTAAGGTTACGTTACATTAGTTTTGGTTAGTTTAGGTAACCTAACTTTACACTTAAACTCTGTGACGCAGCTTGCGTCTGCTGTTTGTTGTCACTGTTGTTGTGACGGTAGTGGGCGTTGAGGTTATGTGGGTTTGCGCGCTCCGGATAGCTCAGTTTGTTCAATTAAATGGAGACGGAAACTATTATTGTGATTTTACAAATTAAACTCGCGAAATAAGGCAACTTTTTTTTTATTTCCAATTTTACCGTTTACATTTCCTTCATACTTCGTGATGATTCAACAAATGACGGTTTGGTATCAAAAACAGAAATCAATGGTCAGATGTCCGGCGTTACCATGTCTGACCTTGGGTTAAACCAAAAAAAATAATTATGAAACACTTGTTCGTTGCGACCGAAAGACCAACTGCTCTACAACTCGCGACAGCCTCAGGCCAGCGCCCAGCACCAACTGCTCCCTCACGGCAACGGACATGGTAACAAATAGCGCACATCGGCGGAGTGATACAACAGACTCCAATTCTCCCAAAAGCAGTAAAATGACCCTTAAACATATAAAAAAGGATTCCAAAATTTAAATATATAGTTTTTACATTGAAATAAAATTATTTATCCACACAAATATAATAATTGGGGATAAAAGATGCGCAACAGTGGAACTACTTTTGCGGCGCAATACCCTGTGATGGCTGACCTACGTGCGTCAATAACCTACGTCATGGAGAGAATTCCATGAAGCAAGCGATCAACCACAACGTCAGCGCCAGAAATCCTACAGCCTGGAGAAGCTTGCAACACCTGAAGTTACTCACTTCACCAGGGAAAATTTAATAATATGCTAAAATTGCCAGAACTCAAAAATTAGTCAAAATACAAGAAAAAGTTATATCAACAAAAAATAATTAAATTTTACTGTGGTCAATTTGAAACCAAACAAGCCAGGAAAATAATCAAATGACTACTTTAAAATTCCTTGACTATTTTTATATTAAAATTTTGAAAGGATGAATTTAAACTAAATATGTCCCCAGTTACTAGGTTATTGAATTCTGTTGCATCATACCGGACACCTAAGGGTCATTCCATGTGAAATCAGCAAATTCTTAATATTTTGGTTGCTTGACTATTTTGTATTATTTTTATAATTTAACTCCGGTTACTATTATGTTCCAATAGACGAAAACCATTTTCATTAAAATTGTATCTCTCACCGTATTGAATATAGGCCCTTTTATGCGGTGGCCCGCGCAGCAAAATCAGCTGTTGCAGCCATATACGAAATAATCAATATTTAATTTCCCATTAAAGCTATGTAATTTCAGTTTCTACCAACTTGCAGATAAGGGTTCACGCTTTCTTGTGATTACTATAAACACAACTTTCTTACATACTAAACTTTTATCACAAGGGCTTAAATTTTGGGTTTTAGAAGCTTAAAAAAGGCATTTTTAACACCTTGTAACTCAAAAAGGGCTATAAACCATACACTTATATATTTTTTTATTAACATCCTGGGTACC
>PNEQ01005356.1:0-10472 GCA_003012365.1 Medauroidea extradentata
GAGCAGGAAAAATTATGAGTGGAATGAGAGAGCAGGAGAAAAGTATGGGTGGAATGAGGGAGCGGGAGAAAAGTATGGGTGGAATGAGAGCAGGAAAAATTATGAGTGGAATGAGAGAACGGGAGAAAATGAAAATCCAAGATGGCAGATGGATGTATAATTATTTTTTAGATTTTTTTAATTTTGGAATTTTTTTTTTAATTTTTGGGAAATTTTGGAAATTTTTGAAAGTGACGTAATCCAATATGGCGGCCGGAAACAAGATGGCGGCGATGACGTAATCCAAGATGGCGGCCGCGGCTCCACAGCTCCACACCCGCAACCCGCTTGTGCTCGGAGGAACTAAACCTATCTACTAATGTTAAATGTGAAGTTCGAAATAATGACAGTTTGTGGAATATTATGAAAAGTACTTGCCTTAGAGGTGCAAAAGGTGGAATGTTAATAAGTTAGTAAACCGAAATTTGTGATGAAATAAATTTGTAGTGCGTCTTACGCACCCCTATCACGTGAAAAATTGCACCGTGTTGTGGCATTCAATGCGGTTACTGTGACATAGTGATGTTTGATGACTTGGTAACTAATCAGTGTGTCGAAATGAGACAATTAGGCACTCCTGTTGCCACTGTCTAGGAATTACTGTTTTCGTATAAAATGCAGCTAAAGGTTACATTTGTAGCTTCAGTGGCCCGGTGGGTAGGCAACTCTTCCCACACCCGGGTGTGAACACATGCAATTATTTGACATCTTCTTTAAATGCACGGTCTACTTCAATTTTCAACGTCACATTTATATTTTTATATTTGTAACATATATGTTTTGTTATTTTAGACATGAATTGGGCCTAGACTTTGCTCTTATGAATATTTTCTATCGCTCACAATTTTTGCGTAATGATTCGTAAACCTTCAAAATGTTGCATTATACGGTGTTATGTACGGTACTAAAACCAACTGGCTGTTACAGGCTACAAGTTGAATAAGAAAACAAATTTAGGTACAAACACAATAATATGACGTAGAAAATTGATGTAGATCGCGTCATTTGAAATAGACCACGTGTGTCATTTCTCAAATATATATATTATACTCATATCGTCACTACCCCAGCCCAATTTTTTTTACATGTTTCTGAAGCATCTTGTACATACATATCAGTTATCTTACAAATAATTCTTCAAAATTATTCCTGAACATTTTGTAAGAGAAAAGGGGAACTGCAACAGCACCTTCTGCCGGATATCTCCTGCGACATGGATCATAGTGATGACTGTACATCTCAACAACGATGTTGGAAGATCTCTAATTATTGGTCGGCCAATGAGACCTATCAGGCACACACCCAATGACAAGATAGGTTACATGTTTGTCTCCAGAGTTCGTAAGTTATACGCTGGTCTCTTAGAGCACTTTCCACCTCTCCGACCACGAGGAGAGTTTCGTTATCTGCCGTGCCTTCACATTCACTGCTCCTATCCTTCACTCTCCGAGGGCCGCCCCATTTACAGTTCGCGAGCGCTCGCCATTAACTCTTATTCAAGATATTTCAGTAAAAGGACAGAGCACAGAATAATAATAATAATAAAAAGTTCTGTCCTGTAGGTTCCTCGCCGGTGCCAAACCCCTCTCCACAAACCCTCCACCCACCCCTTTTGCCACCTTCCGTTCCGTACAGCTCGTTCCTGGTAGGAAATTAATAGGTCTTTACAGGGGGGAAGCTAGCTGTCGTCTTTGCAGCGAAAGTTCAAAATGATTTGCTTTCCTCTCGTCGGGGAGTGCTCACGAATTCAATTTCCTCGTGGGAGGCAGGTGTAGAGTGACATGGTGAGGGTGAGAGAGGGGTGAGAGACCGGGTTACAAGGTCTGGCCGTACACGCAGTACTGGTGCGGGTCTCTCTACGAAGCCCTGTCGTGGTCAATTTGCCCGACCCGCAGAGAGGTGAGGGCTGTCGTGGGAAGGGAGGGGGAGGTAGGTGTCGGCCAACACCTCCAGCATCCACCTGCTGACGTCACCACACGTATTACGTAACACGTCAGTGAAGCAGAAGGAAATATGTGTGGCGTGGGAGCGGAGAATGAAAGTGTTATATAGAGGAGTGGAAATGTGAGATACCGTACGAATGACTGTAATAATCAGTCGAGGACAATATCTTAACCACTTATCATAATCAGAGCCGTCTTTATAGTCGAGTAGATATTTTATTAGTAAAACGTATATTTATGCATAACTTGTCAGTACTATGCTTTGTTTTCAAATAAAAAATTAAAAACTCTTTCTAGAAAAATAAGGCTTGAAAGCCCAAAATCCTAAAATTACTTTCGAATTAAGATTTCTGTCCTTAAAAAATTGGATTGTTTTAGAGCCTTGGGTGTTATTATACTGAAAAGTTTTACATTGTCACAGATTTCGTAAATTTAAAGCTTTATTTTTCAAATAAGTCATTAATTTATTTAATTCAAAACAAAGCATACCACTGACTTGTGCTTTATAAATATACGTTCCATATACAGGATGTTCGAAAAAAAAAGTGTGCCATATTGCAGGAACAGGTCATACACACCAAAAGAAAGAAACAATGTCTAATAAACCTAGCCCCTAAGTTTATTAGACATTGTTTCTTTTTTTTTAGTGTGTATGACCTGTTCCTGCAATATGTCACACTTTTTTTTTTCGAACAACCTGTGTATAGCATATCTACTCGGCAAAGAAAAGTTACTTCGAATTATGATGAGTAATCCAGACTTCATCCTTGACTTGAGTATTCCAGTCATTGACTCGACAGCTTATCTTTCAATAAAGGTTGTTATTAGTGTGTTCATCATCGTCTTGACTTCCTTTACACTTAAAGATAGATTTCTATGAAAACGAAGACAATATGCGAATAAAACACATAACTATAGTCTATTCGCGTTGAAGTGAGAGGGCGCGAAGCAAATGCACGTTATCGAAGGTAAGGTCTGTCAATGAAAACACGCATTGTTTATTGTTCACGTGATTGCAGCTTGTAATCAGGGGTGTCCGGAATGCTCGCCGCGTGTAGGGGCAGACAAGTATTGAGCGTAGAATACCACGCATGAATTGGTGGTATTTAGGCGAGTATGAACACATTAATTTTAAATGAACACATTAATTTTAAAACGTAGTTTGACGGAAATCTGGAAGTTCGGGGCCTTCATTAACATAAATAGTTGGCAATTCATTTCGAAAGAAAAACGCATGTGCCTTTCTCTGTATTGCATTCTTTTCAAACCAGTCAAAACTTGGCAAAAGCTTCCGTCGTGTTATTTTCATTTTTCGGTGACTTTTATACGTGGGGGTGTTACATATTTAGATATATTGATAATTCTTGACATTGATATTTTCGGTGTTTGGTGCATACTGATTCTCGATAATTTCTACGAAGCTGATCGATGTAATTAATTAATAGACGTTCATTAACATTATCACCGCCCTCGTTATTATCAAGCCATCGGTACTGGGCAACTGACAGTGTTATGGAACCCGTAAAATATTATGGTTTTAAATACATCCATTCCGCATTAACGATATTTACATCATACTTTTTACAAAATCGTCACATAAGAAATATAGACACAAACCATTTTATAGACATTATGCGAAGTTTAAATGTAATTGACATAATTCATGTTGCATGTGTTGTGGATATAATTACTATACCAAACATGTAGTGTAGGCTATATATCAGGATCTACGATCGATAAGTGAATAAACAGTACATAACAGTCTTAATAGGGCGTACGTGTGTTTACTTACGTTCGACTGTAACACTGAAACACATTTAGATCTGACGTTTCTGTCTGATTAAAACACTATCAGAAAACAATACAAAAAACACTCGCTTGACCAGTCACCTAACTCTCGTCACACTGCAGCAGCGCGCGCTGGTTAGTAGCTTGTACACCCCGTACCGCGGATACTAGTATCACGCACTCTTGTTTACAAACTACAACTCTCACATCTCGGCGAATGAACTATACACCTTTAGTAGAAGTGAGGTGTTTGGATCTCGACGACCGCAATGTTTGTGTTTGCACGTCACTCGAGTCGAATGGTGAAAACGAATACGGCAGAGGACGGTAGGCTCCACTTTCAAGAGCTCGTACACGAAATTAGTGTACTGAGTGACACGCGGCGGCCATTGAAATGACTCTCGTAATGCCAACAGAAACAATCCCAATGCAAGTACTGATTACAATGATAAAATCACGGAATTAAAAAAAAAAATACAAGTGAGGAACGGTAATGCGGCATTAATGATGCGTTCATTGTAGCTAATTTTATCGCTTTGAAAAACTGCTTGCTTGGAAACTTTTTATATTTTATTTTTTGGCGAAACCCTCCCTGCCGACAATTTTTAATTTGATAAATATGGTTTCAATTTGCGAAACAAAAGGAACTGCAAATTTCTTAATTATTTTCGGCAACGAAATAAGGCGAGTGTTTACTCTCGTTAGTTATACAGAGTTAATATAGGATGTTCCTTAAATACATACAGACACTTCGGGTTATTTTTGGTGCTTAATGGTAAAGTTCGCAAGTGTGACTCTTGTAATACACTATTATGTAGAAAATTCTTCCTTACGCAATATACGAATTACCTCAAAATTGTTTCCATACTGCGCTTTGTGTAATAGTTCAAAGAGATATTTAAACGTATTTTCTGATACATGAAATAAATTCTTCTTGTCGAATACACAACACAACCCCCCCCCCCCAAAAAAAAAAAACATTACTTGGAATAGTGTGTAAGTTTTTTTATTTTTCGTAAAGTAAGGATGTGTTTACAACAACATTGATAAAATCTCGCACATATATCGCTATTACTTCCCAAATATCTCAATACATTTTAAATAAGTGGGTGAACAGAAGTAATAAAAAATAACAATTTTGATTTATCAAAGAGTCAGTTATGAAAACAAAGTTACTAAGTATTTAAATTTGGACATTTTTTGAGAATTTTCAACAAGTCACATCCGAAAAAAAAATTGTGTTCCCTATCTTATGTTTTTTAAGCTTCTCGTATGCGGAATATAAATCCGACCGCCTACAACCAGTCGAGTAGAAACTCGCATACGAGAGGCTCGTACGAGTGCGCCGGAGTTGTTCAAGCATACCAACACTCCGTATCGAGCAGTAAGGTGTGCGGCTCGACTGAATAATACTCGAGTACAAGGCTCCAACATACCACATCTCACACACGCAGAGTCGTATGCGAGTTCAACCAGTCCACTCGTCTCGAATAAACTACGAACCCGAACGATTTCGAGCATAGACCCCCAGGTCATGCCGCGAACGATTGCCGACACTTGTCACCATCTCTCACACAGCTTTTATTTCCTCAGTTACTTTAATGGTTAAATCATTTATCCATGAACGTTCTATACTTTCATTCTAAACATTATTTTCTTTTATTTGTACTGGCATTATATATAAAAATTACTTTAGTTTAATTTTCAAATGCTTCAAACCCCAACTTGGAGGCAATTTTCTCCCTCCTCCCTCCTTGGTGACGTCTATCCAGATGCTGCCGTCCAAAATGGGGTAAGAAAAGGTAATGGGAAAACCCTGGTTATGTGTTTATAACAATGTCTTGGGTTTTCAACAGTTGCCTACTTCAAGTTACTTTAACAATAGTTTGCGACTATACAGCTTTCACATACACAACATTCATTATCCTCTTTCGTTCTACGCATAATGAAATCGGAACTGTATTTCTATTCCTATTCTATTTCTGTCCTCTTATTTTATATTAGCTGTCCCTTCGCGGCTTCGCTCGCATATACTACAGAAAAGTGTAACTAACTTTTAATTACGTATTAATTGATGGTGTTACTATATCCTCTGTATATCTTTAAACAACCTTTATTTCTCTACAAAATAGCTACCAGGCTGCGGCTTTGCCCACGTGAAAATATGGAATGTAAACAGTAACTCTGGATAAAATATGTGATGAAGGCATTTAACAGCTAGCGTACTCAATAACAGTGAACTATAAATTGTCTTAGTTCAGTGTAAAGAGCGCGCGCAATATGCTCGTACGATGTCATAGTAATTCCCATCGCAAAGTCTTGCACGGGATACGAACCCGTAACCCCACACCTCCCACACCACAAACTTTATACAATACTTGAGTGAATGCTTAAAGGCAGGCCGTGATAATTCTTTCGTACGTACAGGCTACAGTCCAAAGAGGTTTTATTTAAGAGTAGGTTGACAAAAAGAAACAACTGTTGAATTATTTCTCCATGATCATTCTCTTTATTCGGGAGACTAATATTTTACTGCTTTTCACATCCTTAATTTTAGAATTTCATAAAATCTTGAGTTTGATTTGTAGAGATTTTTATAAGCTTCATTCTTATCAAAAAATCATCTCGATATCTTTACGGGTATAAGTGGTACAGATAATTATTTGAAAACACATAATATTTTTTTAAAAGCTCTCAAGTACGAATATCGAAAAATTCTGAAATTTCTTTTTTTTATATATATATATATATGCTATTTACGTACGATTTATTTTAAAGCAAAACCATTTCAATATTTCCACTGGTTTAGGAGGTAAGTGGGATTAATTAAAAACACGTTCTATTTTTTAAAGAGCTTTCAAGTACGAATTTCCAAAAATTCTAAAAATTCTTTTTAGTTATTTACTTAAGCTTCTTTTTAAATAAAAAATCACCTCACTATCTGAAATAGTTTAGAAGAAATCACGAAATAACGAAAAATACATTTTACGGCTTTTCACCCCCTTAATTTTCGAATTCCGCAAAATCTAAAAATTCACAAATATGCATTTGTTTGGGTAATATTTTGAAGTTAAAAATTATGATAGCTTTCCCGGTTGATGAGATATCAGGGATTCTTTGAAAACAAATTTCACCCCTTTTCACCCCCTTAATTATTGAATTTCGAAAAATCCATTCTTAGTGGGTGCCTACGTGGCAAGGGGAAGCTTCCCTCAAAATTTCATGGTTCTAGGTCCAGCGGTTTGGGCTGTTCGTTTATGAGTGTGTGAGTGAGTGAGTGAGTGAGTGAGTGAGTGTGTCAGGACACTTCATTTTATATATTAAGATTATTCACTTGAACGTGTGGTACAAGTAGGTTGGTCAGCGCTTGACATTTAGGGCTTTACCGCTGGTGAGGGCAGCACGTTGTCATAGTGCAGCGTTGCTTCGTCCTCACCTCATATGCGCTCACACCAGTGTCGACCATTTCAATGCTAGGTGCTGATCGCAATATCCTCTCTACACTCCTCAGGGACAGACTGTCGAGCTATGTATAGCTCTGTATTCCCATGTAGTTGTAGTCGGGGTATGTGTCATCTGTGACAGGGGAAGTCCGCGGTGTTAGTGCCATTTCAAGAAGGGTCATAATGAATATAGCAAGTACATGATGTAAGCAGTTTAGCTGTTCTATACACGAGAGACACGCCTGTCATTCATCCAATCATAATTGAATTGAATTGACGAGATTTTTGTCGACACGTAACATTTAGGTCTTAACCGCCGATGAGGGGGTGGGGGCATTATGAAAATATGTATCAGCGCTGCAATGAAGGGAAGGAGGAAACGGGAGATCCCCGAGATGACCCGTCGACCAGCGGCATCGTCCGGCACAATTCTCACGTGCGAAAATCCTGGGACCGCTCCCGCCGGGAATCAAACTCGGATCCGCGCTGCCTCCAACCTTTATATGGGGTAGAATATTGATGGAGTACATTAGCAAACCCACCGGCAGTCGGCAACAATTTCATCACTAATTGAAACCAACCCGAATACTGTGTTGGAAGGTGGGCGATCTGACGACTACACCACCACGACACCAGCTGTGTCGTCATAGAAGTCAAGTAAATTCACACAACCTTCAAATTACTTCAACTAAATCTTACTTCTTAAAAAGAACGGATTGGCACTTCTTTTCACTTGCTGACTTTGTATAAACACCACGTGGCCTGACAACTCGGAAGTCACTCCACTTGGCTTCTGTGCAGGTTGTTCTTATACAACGCAACTAGCAGAGATTAGTCCGAGCTGCCACTGGGGCTGCCGTTGTAAACTCTCGTGCAGACGACATACCTAACCTCCACTTCAACCCTCCCCGCCCCTGCCATTCATTCCCAGACAGGTTTTCTATTCGCGTCACGAAACCGGCGCTCGACGCGATTCATATCTCCCGTGCCCGATTAATTGCAGCTTCCCCACCCACTCTCGACATGCTGCTATGGGAGACCCTGTAGTGCCGGCCGCGTGCTCCTTCAAATAACTACCCTCTCGGCGCGGGCTAACAGCCGCCATAACAGGCGGTTGGCGCGAATTTCCCCGGCTTCCAGCCACGTACACTTGCTATGGGGCAATTTATATTTTTATGACGCTTGATTTCTAGCACGAGACCTCGTCTGGAGCGAGATATGCATCTCGTCTGACTGTGTGCTGATGCCGGCGGAAGAATGAAAGAATAAAAGTGCCTCTGAATTGGCACGTGAAGCAATGACTTCCCGGCAAGGTGGCGGTCTAGATATGTTTCCTGCTGGCAATTTTCGCGCCTTCATTCGAAATCACGACTTGATCTGAATAACCTTTTCTCCTGTCCTTCCTTCTGCTCTCAACCGTTTCCCATATTCCTGCCTTCTACGAAGCTATGGAACTGTACTTGATAAACCAGTGACTCCTGTTCGAATGGCGCTCGATTTACAATAGCTTTGTTTTGTGGAGTCACATTATTTAAGAGGGCATGGTGCATAAGTCAGCTCTGCAAGCATCAGCTTAAAATTTCATGTTTCTGGAAACCAATGAGCAGCTTTAGACTATGGGTTTTATCAATTTTCCGAGTAAACTTTTTTTTCGATAACGTACTCCTAATAAACAATCTGTAACGCCGAAATGTCGTACATATAATTGCTGCGCAACAGATTACGCTTAAAATGCGTTATTCTGGGCAAATGTTTGCTGATAAAAATGGCTAATATCATTATCTAGGGTTCTTGTTTGTAGATTTTTCGTATTGACGGTCAAAAACAGATTGATTTAGAATTATTCTTAAAGAATTTATTTAACTATCTATCACTCCTAAGGAACAAATCTAACACGTGAGACATCACTTCCGTATAACATCCGTTTTCTTCGTCTCTACGTTCAAAGTTTTTAATAATTTGAAGTTAAGATTTAAAAAATAATTTTTGCGAAAAAAAGTAAATATGAATTCATGGCCGTTACAACAACTCGTATAGTTATTGTAAGTCAGCCGAATTTTTAAGAGCAGTTAACTGTTTGCGAATGATACATATAATTACATTTTCCTTAAACCAAGTAATCTATTCCTTTTAATTTGTCGTAATATGAAAAGGGCAAATTTGCAACCCAATGGTATTCAACGAAATACCATTCTTGATTCACCTTACAAATAAACCCTTCCCCATCCCTCCTCCCCCCGACCGGTAATTGTCTCATCATATTTCTCCTTATCTCACGTTTTGCGAGTTTATCTGAGAGAACATAAGTACCCCTTCCAGTTATTTCCAGTCTACGCAAGTACGCTCACAATCTCATGTGTGCACTATTTAACTCCAACCTTCTCCCTTCATTATCCTGAAGCGAAAATAAACTGTAGATATCGACGGGTCCGATAGATATCGAGGATTTATCTAAAACACATTCCAGATATTTTTACTTCCTGAATTTCGAAAAACCCTTGAATCACTGGTGTCACTTGGAAATGAAAACAACGACTATAGTCCGCTGAGTTCAGGATATATCGACGTTTAATTGAAATCACATTTGACCGCTATTCACGTCTTTTCACCTCTTTAGGTAGCGAATTTCGAAATTTCGTTAAATTGCTTTTCAGGTATTTGAGTAAGCATCAATCTTAAACAAAGAACACGTCGATAACTGAAGGTTTATTGGGGTCGATATTTATCGATTGTGAATCGAAAACACAGTTAACCTTTTTTATACCTTTTTGGTGTCGAAATAAAAAAATCCTTAAATTATTCTTTGGATATTTACATAACCATCAATCTAAAGCAATTTGCATTTAAATGTGTCGACTGGTTCGATAGATATGAAGGGATAATCGAAAACACATTTCACTTTTTTTACTCCCTTAATTATTGACTTTCGAAACGTCTTTGAGTCCTGTCATAGATTGTAGTAAAAATAATTACGACAGCCAATTGTGTTCCAGCTGTAGGGACGATTTATGAAAACATATTTTCCTCCATTTCACTGCTTGGGGGTCAAATTTTGAAAAATCCTTATACAGTAAAACCTCTATTTAACAAAACTCAAGGGACCAAAAAATGACATGTTTGTTGTAAGGGGGTTTGTTAAATAGAGGTTTTATTCAACTGATTTCTACTCGACATAGAATTTCACGTGAACTACAAAACTTTGGTCGACAACTCACAGTATATCCTGGGAATTATAGAAGCAACCAAAAAAAAGATAATA
>PNEQ01005357.1:0-10472 GCA_003012365.1 Medauroidea extradentata
TTGAAAACCTTTGGAAACTATACTAATACTGGAACAACAAAGAGTACAAAATAATTCGCTTTCGTTGTTTTTTTTACCCCATTCCTTTACTATGTATCCATTATCATCTTTTTTGTCCAACCAGTCACTTTTGAAACTGCAACGCCCCATGTTTCAATTAACCGTAAAAATAGAATAAAATGCTAATTAGGTCCATAAGTATTGCATCGTAACTAAGTTGTCTCTCCCAGTTTAAACACAACAAAAATGTAGACACGTGAATTGCCGATAAAATTGTTTGAACTACTTAACCTTAAAATATCCTTGAGAAATTTGGCCTAAATGAACTCGTTTTCCATGCATAAACTTCTGGCTTCAGGATTGTTTTATACTTCAATTCCCGCATAAGCCAACTTTTATGCAATGAATAATGCTGTCACAACAAAAAAACAAATTCACAATGATGACGAGTAAATGCACACGATTCCGACTGCACACTTTCTCACGTTCATACATTGGTAAACTTCACACCGACCATTAACACAATGTTTAGTATCACGCATGATCTAATTATATGCATTATATGTAAATCGTGGTATCACGCGTTGGCGGGAGGGATAAACTGGCTTGGCTTGGTTTAGCTCGCCACGGCCCGGCGCAACTCGCACGGCATGGTGGCATGCTACTTGGCGCAACTCGGCACGGCCCGGCGGCGCTTGCATGCTGTTGTGCACGGCCCGACGACGCTTGCATGCTGTTGTTCATGGCCAGGCGGCGCTTGCATGCTGTTGTTCACGGTCTGGCGGCGCTTGCATGCTGTTGTTCACGGCCCGGCAGTGCTTGATGTTTGTTGCTGAAGGTAAAAATGTGAGGCTATCACATGGGACAATACGGTATTTCTACCGTCAGAAAACACTTAATAATGTTTCCATGTGTACTAATTAGTGACAATAGTGACCAATTCTGTCAAATAGTGAGAGAATAGTGACTAGAATGGAAAAAGTGACTCGTAGTGATAAAAGTGACCGCCTAACAGCCCTGAATGTAGTAGGATCACCAATTTCATTGATGAAAAGCAAATTAAAATCAAAATTGAACCTTTTTGGTTTATGTAAACTGTCTCCATCTCTCAAACACTTGACATGGACTAAGTCGTTTTCCTTTACAATATCGGGTTCCTGCTGTTCAATATTTACAACCTCAGAGTCTTTCTGTATTTGTACGCATGGCCTGGCCTTATTAACATTTGACTGTTCATTGACAAGGTCAGGAAACCCTAAAAAAATCTTCATCGCCATCCTCTGATTCTTCATGTGTCAGCACATACTGTGTAGTTGCTTTACTGTTCAATTTTTCATGATGTGTAGGGAACACTAAGAAATCTTCTCTTTCTCCAAAGTTTGATGCTACAGTGCTCCCTTGTAACACTTTCTCACATTCATTGCTAAGGCTAAACTTTACATTCCAGCTCACTATTACCTTGTTTTCATTTGGAAAAAGACTCAAAATGCTTTTGATGTTTTGCTGTAGCTGACAAATATGCCTTTCTTGGATTTTACATCTAACTTCTAACGATTCTGATCTGCAACATGGACATACACTTCTAATTCAATGCATCTCCCGTTCTATTCTGCCAGACTGTTCTGGACAATATGGCACACTTCTCTCATACACAACACCTAGTTCTGATAACAACTGTTCCATGTCCCTGTTGACAAACTCTGTTCCACAATCTGTACAAAGAGTTTTGAATATCTCACCTCTCTGGTTCTTAAACCATGCTGCAAAGCACTTAAATTTTTCTTTAACTTCATTTTTGTGTTCCAAAAAATAGACTAAACGAAAATTAGGGTAATCATCCTTCAACAGCAAAAAATATTTGGAGACGCCTATGGGGGCCACAAACATCAGCATGTATAATTTCTCCTATCCTTGAGGTTTTTATGTTGCTGGTCTTAAAGGAGCTTATTGCCTGCTTACTTAAAACACAGGGTTCACAGAACACATTAGGTCTACCAGTCACCTTCTGGCCATACAAATTTAACACACTTCTTACCTGTCGTAGATTCTGGTGAGCCATTCTTTCATGCCACAATTTAAGTTTGTGTTCTTCACCCACAAAGGCAACAGCTGATTCACGTGGACTTACATTTAATCTTGTACAAACTATCTACCCATTCCGCAACTGCTGATATTCTACCTTTGCTATTTAAAATTTTTGAGACATGGTTATCTGAAACCATAGTGTAACCTTAGTCAAGTGCAGATCCCACTGAAAAAAGGTATATTTTCATTTCTGGAACAAACAGCACACTTTTCAACACAATGTCCAAGGTACCTTCACCTGTGTCTGACAGTAGTCTAACATCTACGATGCCTTCTGCTTTCAAGACTCTTCCATCTCCAAATTTTACCAGCTTGCCTGAATTCAAAGCACTATATGATGAGAAAATTTCCCGTCTGCAACACAGATGCTCCGAAGCACTAGTGTCCAGGAACCAGCTATTTACATCACACGTGTTGCAAATTAATGCTGATGTCACCGCAGTAAAAGCTTCTTCATCTTCAGTCATGTTTGAATGTTCTGTTTTCCGCATTCCCTTTTTACATTAATAGCAATCTCTCTTGATGTGTCCTAGTTTGTTACAAAAATGGCAGCGAATCAATATTTTTTTTCTCTGCACCCAATCGGAAACAGTGAGATCTAAGATGCCCTGTTTTTCCACATTCTAGACACCTTTTAAAGAAGTAGATTTACTAGCTGCGGCAAATGCTGTTGAGTCCTCTTCTTTCAACAACAGAACTCTTTCCTCTTCAATTAAAACTCTAGCTGTCAAATTTCCTATGGTTCGCCCTTCTACCGAAACAGAGTGTCCCAGGCACTAACAAAATGAGCATAAGTTGAGGGGAGGGACATAAGGATTTTTGTTATGATCATATTATCTGACAATTTTTCCACTACCTGTTTTAAGTTACTAACTGTATCTTCAACTCTAGACAAATACTCTGACATTCTTTCACCTGGCAAAAACTGCAAATTGAAGAACTTTTGTTGTAGCAAATGTACAGAGAGTTCAGATCTTCTTTCAAACACTGTCAGTAGTTTCTTCCAGATTTCTTCAGCACTTTCACACGTTAAAACGTGGGTCATAGGTCCTTCCTCCAATCATGTTACAATTATATCTTGAGCTAAATGATCTTTCTGTTGCCATTTCTGTAATTTTTGTTTATGTTCATCACTTTCCGGCTCCGGCTTTTCACAAGTACCAGTAATTACATGGTAAATACCTTTTGCATGCAACGTTACTACAGCTCGGAATTTCCAAGTTTTCCAATTACTTTCAGAACTTTGCTTAGTCACATTTCCTTCCACTTTGTTCATGACTACTCAATGCTACAGTACTCAATCCTCACGCTAGTCGGACCATAACCAAGATGAAAAAACGTAGCAAACTTTTGGGCAAAACCGAAACAAAAAAATAATAAACCAGAGTTGTCTACTTCCAACACTTCCTGTGACCTGGCCCATAACCTGTTGAAAGAAATACTTCAAAAGCTGTAGAAACAATACCTATACTATAAAACTTTACATTCGTACTTCCCAACATTTCAAAAACCTTTTTCCTCCATGATGACCTTTTAAACAACTGACTGAAACAAGAAAGTAAAAGACAGTCAACAGAAACCAAAAAAAAAAGAAAGAAACACTAGGCTACTCTTTGTAAATAAAGTAGGCTATAACAACAAATCATCCCTTCAATTGTTCTCAACATTTCCCATTCATTGTTATTCATGCTGAAACTAAAAATAAAAATTTAAAAATTCAGTAATTTTTTTAAATACAAAAAATTTTTATTCTTAATTTTTATGAGCATGACACTGTAGCCTGCAATCTACTGTGATTCTTTTGAGTGTGGTAGTATATCAGTTGGTTTTTGTGTAGTCGTTAAAACAGAAACATGCAAAATATGACATTAACAAGCCATTACGCGAAAACTATGAGAGATAAATAAATTTAATGAGAGCCAAATTTAGTCACAATTTGTGTCTAAAATAAGAAAAAAAATCTGGTACAAATAAAAAATTAAATAATGGGGTGGAAAATTGCTGTAGACTGCGCCCTTCTTTCTCACATGCTTGTGTTTGATGATCTCTATTTTACATGCTTGATACACGTTAGGCTATGACAACCGGGAGTGTGTATCAGCAATTATACTTGTTTTTACTGACACAGTTTATGCTCATAAAGCAGTCACAAAGAACTGAATACTGCTATTATGCTCAGCCACAGAGTTAAAATATCTAAGCAAAATGTTGTCTGTTTCTATTATGAAATATTGTCTAAAGTAACTATGTAAAGATATCTAATGGCTCTTAACTCTCTTTCAGTAGCACCCTAATGTTGTTTGTTACGCAATAAAGCTCTACAGGCATATGCTATTACATATTTTCCCTTCCTTACATTTTTGTAATATAGCTACACCTATCACATTTTTGGTGTATCACATAGCAAAATAGTTTCTCTATCATCTTGAAATGGGGATAATATGGGTCCATTCGTGACTCTTTGTTTTAGTTGTAGAAAAGCTGATCGTTGTGGTCTATACCAAAAGAATTTTGTGGCTTTCTTTGTTTAATGAGTAAGGGGGAGTTATTTCAGAATAGTTTTAAATATATTTTCCATGGCAAAAAGTTTGAGCCTCAAAATGAAGATAGGTGTTTGTGGTTAATAGGGGGTGGCATTTCTTGGATAGATCTAGTTTTCTGGGGATCTGGTATTAAACCTATAGAGGTAAGTTGGTGCCTTAATATTGTTACTTTTTGCTAAGCAAGCTGACATTTGTAAGGGTTTAATTTAATTCCAAATTCTCTTATTCGTTTAAAATCTAATCCCAAGTTTTTGATGTGTTAATCAAATTTTTTACTACCTATTACAGATATATTGTCTGCACATCATACTACTGAATGTCATTTCAAATCTCCTAACATTCTGTCTATGAATTCCTGGAAAAACCTTGGCTGCTAGATAATCACATTGGCAGCCTACAATATTGCAAAAGTCGTGACTGGTCTTTGGTGAAAGCTAGTTTTTGTCATTCCTTATCTTTTATTGGACTGAACAGCTCTAGACTAGTGATATACATAGTATGTTGCACAGTTTGCAAAATGTCTGCAGTGCAGGTAAGTTGGTAAATTAGCTAATT
Organism: Medauroidea extradentata; assembly: GCA_003012365.1. NCBI lineage: Eukaryota > Metazoa > Arthropoda > Insecta > Phasmatodea > Phasmatidae > Medauroidea > Medauroidea extradentata. The sequence continues at coordinate 5,184 of PNEQ01005357.1, forward strand.
GAGGGTTCTAAAATCTGTAAAAAAAAAAATATATATATATATATCTAATACTAGCATCTTTCTTAGGTGTTAACTGTGCTGGTATTTCAAAATGTTGTGTTTGTGTGAGCTCTGCTGATTTGTAGACTAATCTATCCTTATATTTTCAAACAAGTTTTTTTATTTCCTCTCAGTATTGTAGATTAAGACCTGGACTAATGTGCTGACGGACCCATCAGCGTGGTCTGGTTCTAACTTTAAAATGTTACCTATCACTCTGTCGTCGTACCGCCTCCTTAACTTAGCAGAATCCCGACACACAAGCACGTGTTTGTTCTGGTATGGCAGGGTGTCCAACCTGAGAGTATGTGCCGCCCCGAGTGTAAGCATGTGGTAGGTTTGAATGGACCAGTGTAAATGAATATGTATTCTTTTCACATTAGCCCTATGGCGACAGAAGGTGTTCGAAATTATGTGAACTTTGTTTTGATTTAATTTTTAGTGTGACCATTAGGTGATGCTAGCGCTGCTTTTGCTAACAAAACTTTCTTATTCAACAACTCTGGATCAACAGTACCAGTAACACCATCCTTTTCTTTTGTATGTATATACTTGAACACTCTCCTTCGATAGTATCTTCTTCGATGATACCTTCTTCCATAAAGCATCCTTACATTTTCAAGTGTTTGGTGCATGGTCAGGCAAGACGGTCAGTATTCTGTACCTTCTGTGTACAATTTTGTTCTTTTGTTTATACTAACAAACAAGCCGGCACAATAGTTACAGATTGATAGTACTAACGCATTACAAACGTATAGTTTTATGTCCGTAGTTAAAATATTATTAAGTCTGTAAAGGTACTTCAAACGAAAGTAGACAGTCTGGATATTTGCTGATACTGTATTTGTTTATCCCAGGATAGATTATTGTCGAATATAACTCCTATGTTTTTATAGGAATTCTTTCCCGGTATTATTTCTCATTTATTAAGATAACATTGGCATTTAATTTTCTTTAATATTATGTGTGATCCAAATATCACATATGAGCATTATTTTGGGTTGAGTTTCAAGGCGTTTATTTCGCACCATTCTTATATATTTTGTGAATCACTGTTTATCTCAGAGACTTTCTCGTCTACTTTATCAACATGGCAGGTTGGTAATAACAGAATGTCATCTGCGTACTGGAAACATTTTAAATATTTGAAGCATGACACAATTGAATTTATGTACACTGAACACAACATAGGTCTGAGAAGTGATTCCTGTGGGACACCTTTTGTCACAGATATCCAGTCAGAACATAATTTCCCATGGCTAGTGTTGACTTCTACCTGTTGTGAACGGTTTTCCAAGCACCGGTAACTTCTGAACCACTGGCAAAAGTGTCACGTGACGCTCTAGCAGCCGCCAGTTTTACGAATACAGTGAACCCTCGATAACTCGGACTAAAAGGGGGGAGAAGCTGTCCGAGTTACGATTTGTCCGTGTTATCGAGGGGCGTCCAGGGAGGAGGGGTAATCAGTTATTAATCACAAGAAACGTGAGGAAACCAGTACGCTACCATTTATACATGCAAAAGAAGCTGTAATATATACTGCTTTGTACGTATCAATTTACAGGAGGGGGCAGTGGGGAAATTATCACTGTAACGGGAGAACTATAAAATAAAGAATGTCAAACAACCTGGACCGGCAGATTCTTATTTAATTATTTTTTATGCTACTTCTGGCTGATCTTTTTTTATCTGTGCTAGAAGCAGGCACCAAGGCACCCTTCGACCACATAAAAGTTCTCACCCCCTTCTCTCGTCTGGCTGGCGACAGTCTGTGCGTGTGTGTGTGTGTGAGAGAGAGATAAACTAGGGTGGTAGAGCACGAGCGGAAGTAGTCAAGGTCAACTGGTACAGTCTCAACAGCAATAAAAACACAGCACGTGACCACACACAACTCACGAGATGTATACTTTAAAAATTGCTTTACATCAGCATGTCACAGTGTCTGCAGCCAGCTGCTAGTTTCCTACGAGAAATTGTTTTTTTTTTCCAGGGCCTCTTTATTAGAATACGAGGCCAGGAGCAACGTAAATCTCTTTTTTTTTTTTTTTCCATAGATCAGCGACGTCTTTACACACACTTTACACTTAAAATAAATTTCACAGATACCATCAACATTAATGGAAACTCAATAAAAGCCCATTTATTTTTACCATTTAACTTTTTCAAAAGTGAGGCCCTCTAGAATGTGCAACCCAGGGCAAAAGCCTCTTTCTGCCTCCTCCCTTTTTTATAATTTATTAAGCCCTAGACCTATTTATTTTTTCAATATCGCGCCGGTCTCTAGCGTAGTGGATTAGGCGCCAGTTTACGGTGCGAGAGGCCCTGGGTTCGAATACTTGCTCGGGCATGGATGTTGTGTTGTTCTTTCACCTCACTTCACCCTCATCGGCTTGTAAGACGTCGTTAAAGGGCCATAAAACTCTCTCACCACCTTGCCTACATTGCAATGCAAACCAGTGGCTTTTAATTTTTTTTATCAATGTCCGGAACAAATTGTTTTTAAATCTTGAATTTATCGCACATCCCGGAACAAAATCAATTTCCCTTTAGGTGCTATTGTGACCTGTAGTTACCGTCCAGTTCACCAGCATCATACTGTAGTGTTTATTTATGACGCACGTGCGTGTCTTGCTCGCGCGGCGAAGAGGGCGGAAAGATAAAGAAGCGAGGTCTGCCTGCTGAGTTGCAACTCCACTCGCGCGCTTGCTGAGTTGCAACTCCACTCGCGTGCTTGCTGAGTTGCAACTCCACTCGCGCGCTTGCTGAGTTGCATCTCTACTCGCGCGCCTCACTAGCAACATTTGACCACACAAAAATTGCCAGATATTTTACGGTGGGATTATTAAAGGCTACGTAGCAACGAGCAACTGCTTTTAAAGCTTAATACTGTTTTTTAAATAAAACGTAATGGATTTAAATGAGGCAGACATGATTTTCTTATGATTTTTGACCAAAAATAATTTAATTAAAATTAGTTTCATTTTTTGAAATTCTGTCCGAGTTATCCGAAGTCCGGGACATCGAGGTCCGAGTTATCAAGGGTTCACTGTAGTTGCTTACGGTTTATGGTATCAAAGACTTTAGTGAAATCAAGGAATATAACAAATGTTACGTTTCCTACATCCATGGCTTTGTAGCCTAAACAAATTCTGTAATGTATAACAATGCATTGTATATACAGTGAAGTGGCCGGAATCCAGACTACCCGATGTAAAGCAAGTTATTTTTGGCAACATATATTAAGATAACTGGTAATGCACTATCTTTGCTGTGAGTTTTGACATCACAGGTAAGAAGCTTATTGTGCGCAGATCTATTAAATTCTGTAGAATTAGTGACTTCGTTGGGATTATTTGTTATTTTTTCCATTTAGCGGTGAAAATGGAACATTGTAAATAGTGGCTTATTTTATATACTATTATAGAGGTACAGTAGGGGGTGCAGAGTTTAATCATGTTTACATCTATGTTATCTACTTCTACGGCTGACGATTTGATACTGTTGATGCACTTATATACATTGCTATCATGTATTTGGGAGAAACTAAATAATGTTTCCACTGTTACTGATATCAGCTATTGTGCTGGAGGAAACAAAAAAAGGTGTTTAATTCATTTGGTTGTTTGAGTAAATCTGGAATCAGTTTATTTACAGTCATGGAAATATTTTAAGTTATTCCATGGTTTTTTTAATCCTGGCGGTATACGTATGCTAAATCATTACAGAACTCCAGTTTCACTTTGCGAACTATACTTGTTATTTTGTTACATAGTTCTCTGTAAGTTGTAAAATCATGCGGAAATTTTGAGACTTAAGTTTACTTTGCTCTTTCTCTTCAGTTTTACTGTGAATAGCAGTTGTTAACCACGGAGACTGTCTTTTTCTGGGCTTGCTGTGTATGATGGGTACATACTTATCAAATAATAATGTAAAAAAAAATTGAATAAAGAAACTTTCTCATCTGAGGTATCAGCAGTGAAGACATCAGTCCACAAAATATTTTATAGGTTCTGAATAAAAGTTTCTCTGTTGAAAAATTGGAAATTTCTGTATTTTTTTCATTGTGTTTTCGTAATTGGACTACAAAGAGTTAACAGTAGACAAATTATTTTGTGAACTGTAACCAAGTTAACCCTAAGCTAAGTTAAACTACGTTTAACCTAAACTAACTTAAGCTAACCTTGAAAACCTAACCTAACATAAAAATTTTTATACGTGGAACTAATTATAAAGGCCGTGCTAGATTCGCCGTAAGAAATAACCGTAAAAATTGAACAAACACATTTGAAAGATGCATGCTACAACACACCGCACCGCTACTTAGCCGCCGTAAGACCGTAACAGGGATAGAAACCTGTCTATTTCTTACGGTGCGGTTACGGTTATTTTTATACGGCTACTTTACTGTTGATGTAGCACGGGCTTTACGTCATTAGAAACATTTTACATCAGTAAACTATATGTCTAAAATCAATAGTTTGTCCGGTACACGATGAATACCTCAGACCCCACCTGAGTATTGGTGTAAAATCTAAACACCTGAGTCCTGCAGGAACTCATGAAAGTATGTTTGCTAATAACTATAAGAAAACTTTGTGCAAACCGTAAATCCGGGTGACTTGGGCTTCTTGCTGCGTAAAGCTGTGGCAATGCTAACATCACACTTGAGGGAAACGTGTCGTGACAGGGCGCGAGCTAACAGTACTTGGCAACAATTCAATTTAAATGCCGGATTCATTATGCACACACACACAACAGAGATTAGCCGGCAGATCCAGGGGGACGAAACTCATACGGCAGAAATGAATCCTTAAAGAGCAAACATTGGGTTCACCAACCCCCGAACACAAAACTTTTAGGCCCTAATGGTTCCTTTTCATTGTATATTAAAGTTTTTACTTCCAAAGCTGTTTTGTCTTGATAGTACTACAAAATATATAGATAATTTATTTTTAAAGATCATTTATAAACTTGACGCTAATCAGTTGAATTTGTCTTCCAATGTTGCCTTTCTGCGCTCTAACGAACTTTTCGTGGCTGGCTTGCTTGAGACCAAATACGGTAGAGAACAATACCGGACACGGAGGCGTTTTTTCTGCGAAAACCGACAGCAGCGCTCCGGGTGGCAGAGGGTAGTGGTGCGTTTGTTTACCGTATGCTGAATGCTGTAAAAGCCCTACTTGCTGTCGAATTTTCAGTAATTGTGTTACAATTTTTGCGTTGACGCTTGTAATATTATCAAATGATATT
>PNEQ01005358.1:0-18580 GCA_003012365.1 Medauroidea extradentata
TTTATCTGTAACTGTACTTTACATAATGTGTTGTATATTAGGGAAGGTCGGGCAGTGTCGGACACCTAAGGGTTTATCTGTAACTGTACTTTACATAATGTGTTGTATATTAGGGAAGGTCGGGCAGTGTCGGACACCTAAGGGTTTATCTGTAACTGTACTTTACATAATGTGTTGTATATTAGGGAATATCGGGCAGTGTCGGACACCTAAGGGTTTATCTGTAACTGTACAAAGCAAGGGAAGCTAAACAGTAGGAAGTAATAGTATTTAAGAAAATTGCAAACAAATGTATTTTGTATAATTTCATTAGTTGTACGATTCTATCAGACATTAATTTCCCTTTCAGATTTTACAAGATCACCACTGTACATATTATTAAAGTATTTTTAAAAACATCACGTTTATAAAATAAAGGATCCCCTTCAAGGTTTGCACAGTTTTCTTGTACCCATCCTTTACATGTGTTACACTGTGTCCAATCCTCATTGGAATTTTCTCTGCAAATGATACAGTCAGCAGACTATTCCCTTGCTGCACACGAAAATTTTGGTAGAAGTTTTCTAGGCCGTATTTTTTTCTGAGCTGCTGCCCTACAGTTTTCTTACACTTTTGATTTATGTTCAACCTTCTTTTCCTTTTTGATTTTAACTAATTTTTGTATGGGCTCGATGTTAGAACCTCACTTCTGTCTCCTCGTCGTTTCCATAAGTTCATATTGGAAACTGTACTACTCGGAAGTGGGGAAAGTTTTTCTACAATGCTCATGGCTGAAGTGGTAGGTTCAGGGCTTTCAAATCGTAAAGTTCCGGAGCCTGATGGTGTTAATTCCTCTGTTGCTATTGCTTGATCCGATGTTGAAGGTTCTGGTGATTTCTGTCTTGGATGAATTTTTCTCTTGAACAGTGGCTGATACGCCAATCGAACATGCATGGAAATCTAAGTCTGTGAATATTCTATGATTGAGTGGATAAATTCCAGTACATATAAACGCCGACTGAGCGTGTTCCATTCTGCACACTTTGGATAAACACAGTTTACTAGGCTGTGTCCTTAAGATTAATTTTCACCTTCGAGTATTTTCGCATCCACAGAGAATAGGCTTCGTTAAATGCGTTCTTGAATGATTTCACAACAACTCTGTCCAGCGGCTGCATTTTATGAGTCGTGTGAGGCGGTAAACTCAGGATGTGGACGTGGTGTGAGCAAGCAAACAATACCACATCTAAGTCCTTGTGGCTTGAATGGCCATCGACGATTAACAGTGTAGGGTTCGTTTCACATGGCTTCACTCTTTCAACGAATAGTTTGAGCCATTTTAGAAAGCCGTCTTTGGTAATCCATCCACTTGGTTGTCCATCAACATACTTCCAACGGGAGCATTTTTAGTAAGATCATTATCTAAGGGAGCTCTTGGGAAAACAAACAGTGGAGGAACAAACAGGTCCCCAGACGCATTAATGCACAACAGAACAGTAACATTTCTTTCTCTTTCACCTGATGTTAATTTCTCCACCTGTTTCTTACCCTTTATTGTTATGACTTTGAGTTGATTGTTGTGAACGCATGGCACCCCAGTTTCATCAGCGTTAAAAATGTACAATGGACTAAACTAATATTATGCCATTAATTCCGACAGCTTGTCATAAAACCGGCCAACTTGTTCTTTATTTAAACCCAGCAGACTGCTGCAGACTTGTAGACTCGGGGGTGCCTCTTCATGAACTCGTAGTAAAAGTCCTTTCCAGCCTTCTTTTTCGCTTATTAAAGCGATGATCAATGCGTAGGTGCTCTGCCAAGTCAAATGATAAAGTAAGAAATTCATCTCTTGTCAGAAGCATGAGTTGTCTATCTAGAGCTTTAACATGTTTATATAACAGCTCCTCATGTTCATCACTAAAAGTATTTCGGAATGAACCCATGTCTGGTTCCATAATTGCCTCGTTTTCTGAACCAAGTTTAACAAGTCGGTCACCCAGTGTACTCTTTATATAGGAAAAGTGTTCATTTGCTACTCTAATGCTCATTTCATTCCATCTAACAAGTTCTACTGCTAATATCATATTGTCTTATGTCCATTCCCTCCTTTTTCTCTCCATTTTTCGGGGGGGAAATACTTGGATCAGAATATTTTCAAAAATATCGAACCCTAATGTCCGGTATTACCCGCACTCGTCCGATATAACGCTCCAACAGGTTGTCCGATATTACCCGACCGAGGCGCAATCAAAATCCTGTCATATAATACGTAGTATTTAGCGCACACAAATGTTACACCGAATGGTTATACCTAAAGTATTAATATACAAGTTACTATACCTAAACGCGTGTATCACTTACCTGATATGTTGTAACAAGCTGTCAAAGTTATCTCCGTGCAGAAGGTCCTTGCGTAAAACCGATAAAACGTAACACCACACCACAACCGTACAACACACGAACTCACAATGGCGAACCCACGCATCCTTCATTCATATGTACGAAACAAGCCCTCGAGTAATGCTGCCCCTAGCTCGCAACTCTGGAAACTATACGGTCCGATATCACCCGCTGTCGGATATCACCCGACTTTCCCCTATTTCTTTCTCTGGCAATAGTTGTCCTTTAAATGTTAAATAGATTAGTTGAGTAGGGATAAATATGATCCCGCCATTGTAAACAATTTTGGACAAATTTTCTACTATGTCAAGTGGTGTTTCAAGGCCTGTGAGAATTTCCTCATCGGAAAATTCAAGTGGTATTCCAAATACTAACCCTTGTCTCTGTGTGAGTGACAGGAGTATGCTACCTTTGAGGTTATGTACCGCGAGTGTTTCATTGTTAACTAAATTGTTAGCTGAAGTGGCTGTCTTCATTGTGACCTTCAAATTATTTGGGCCAGCCCTGCGGATTTCGATAATCTCAGCCGAGATATTGTGTTGTTTCTTTCCAAGTGAAATGGGGTGTAGGTTGCCCACATTTTAATCCAAACTTTCAATAAATATATTATAGGGTCTTAGACTGGATCCAGTATACAATGGTGAGACATTAGATCCTTTGCGAACCTGATTGATTTGCGAGTGTGAGTTACCTCCATTTGTTTCAGCCTGCTTAGGTCGTTGTGATTCAGGAGGTGGATTCGTCACGACATTGTCAACTCTGTGAGCACATACCTGCACATCCATGCCAGCTGATCTGTCCTTCATTTGTCGACAGGAGATAACCAGAAGATTTAAGGGCGCGGTCTACAGCAATGTTATCATCATTTATTTATTTCTTATTTGTACCAGATATTTCTTTTCTTATTTTAGACACATAATGTGACAAAATTTGGCTCTAATGAAATTTTTTTATCTCTCATAGTTTTCGCGTTATAGCTTGTTAAAGTCATATTTTGCACGTTTCCGTTTTAACGACTACACTAAAACAAACTGATATACCAAACTAAAAAAAAATCACAGTACATAATAACATTGCAGGCTACAATGACATGCTCATAAAATAATGAATAAAATTTATTTGTATGTTAAAAAAATTATTGATTTTTTAAATTTTTATTTTCAGTTTCGGCATTTTTTTAAAATTCAAATAATTTTTATTCTTTAATTTTATGAGTATGCCATTGTAGCCTGCAATGTCTTTATCTACTGTGATTTTTTTTAGTTTGGTATATCAGTTGGTTTTAGTGTAGTCGTTAAAACGGAAACATACAAAATATGACTTTAACAAGCCATTACGCGAAAACTATGAGAGATAAAAAAATTCTATAAGAGCCAAATTTAATCACATTTTGTCTCTAAAATAAGAAAAAAAATCTGGTACATATAAAAAATAAAATTGTGATGATGAAAATTGTGGAAGGCCGCGCCCTTAAGTGTCAAACCTCACTTCCATGTTGAAATGATTTTACACTGAATTACTTAAAAGTAACCGAAATGCCAGAATACTTCCTAGTTGAATACACTTTTGTAAGAAAATTCGAGTGAAAAACTATAAGGCCAGACTTAGTACGCTGCTCGCACAAGGCGTCCGAACACTATCGCAGTCCAATGACAATTCGAATATTTACCGAAAACAATGTAATATAACCACGCTAACAATCGGCACGTAAGAGGGTATGTTTCAAAATCATTTTCTTTTGTCACACATTTACTCGTGCAGAGCATTCAGTGTGTGAGAAAAGTTAATGTTCGTCTCGGATGCACTCATTTGTACTAGGTTTTCTGCGTAGGTTCGAAATTTTACATACTTTCGCCAGCACATTTTACATTTCGCAATCAAGTCCTCAAGAATAGCCTTCCTCGGGAGTGTGAATTCCATTACTGAATTAGAGCAGTGAGGTGTGAAATTTAGAAGTGGGATTCTAAAAGTGGAAATAATTTCGCAACAACTCAAGAATCGGGCCCCTGGTCACGGTCAAGCCACGTAAAAACTTTCCACCCTGCCAGGTTTGGTTGTTTTCGGAGGGTTCTGGCAGTTACGGCGTATATCTTCGTTGCACGGATTGCAGGGACAGTTGCGGGGTGGGGATATGTGACCCGTGCTGTTTTACCTACTATGACGTCGCTTTCCCGTGCACTGCTTGGCACTGCATGGCATACCAACCACTGTGCGGCTAGTCTCTAGAGCTTTAGCATGGGTTAGCTTATAAGTAATAAAACTTTCTCCTGGCAGAAAAACAGTGTTGCCACACAGACGAATACGGAATCATATTTTTGGCGAGAATATGCTCAGTGCAATTGCACCGCTGCACTACACAGCCTGCCGCCACTGGTATTTTGCATGACCCCTTGTTGTTTGGCTTCAGTTCACCAAGTTACCGAGAGTGTTGTACGTCTTTGGCGCTGCAATCAGGACAGTCCGGTGCTGATTCCGGCCACATTTTTCCATTGTTTACATTATTAAGTAAATAAAGATTGCTGTAGCCATACTTTAGGATTGTGAGCGAATGCAGTATTTCATAACTTGATAAAAATACATTTTGCTAAATTGTTTATCTTTCTAATGTAAACGCTGGAAAAAAGTGGGAGGGAAGTGTACGGAGTTTGAGGCCGACCGCCCTAATTGCAGCGCCAAACACGCACAATATTCTCGGTAACTTGGATAACTGCAGCCAAACAACAAGGGGTCAAGTTTCCAGGCGAGTGTCCAGACCTGTTCTTCTACGGCCGTGGTCGAGAGAAAGTTGTGCCTAGAGGTTAGGCCGGCATTGAGTCTTTGCTACTCGATGCTATCAATTAATTTTACATTTCAGTTAGTATTGAGACAGTACCCGACAGTACCATCAAACCTAAAAATGAAAAATTAACGTAATTTGAATAAACGAAGCACATTACGATAGTTTTAAGTTAAATTTACTAACAGGATTATTTATGGTTCCACTTAAAGACACACATGATCAGATCTTGTTTAATTAAAGTTGGTCAAAACGTTTTACACAAAAATTGTTTTTAAATATGTAATACTTCATTAACTGCACGTGGTTAACTACCAGAAATGTTCTTTATAAAAAAGAAAGTAAATTACTGTTATTACAATTTCATAGATTATGAATAAAGTAAATAGTGTTGGGAGAGGAGTGACTTTGCCAATATATATATATATATATATATATATATATATATATATATATATATATATATATATACCACTAAGAATAAACGAACTAACAAAGTAAAACAAAAAAAAAATGGGTATGTAACAACAAACAGCACAGCTACTCACACCATTTGCAACATATTCAAAGAAGAGTTCACTTCGCATCCATCCACTTTCGCTTCTTCCTGGTACCCAGTCACTGGCCAAGCTTTCAATAATGGCACATTGTGGTTTTACCAAAAGGAAGACAACCATTGGAACAACTATATTTTGCCCCTGACTGAGAATACTATAAGAACTGTGATGATCTCCGTTGTATTGCTTAGCTTCACATCGTAAACATTTCTCCAACATTTTGTTGCATTTAAGCTGGAACCACAATGATCCGTCGCTTCCGTCATTCGCCCGTCCGTCCGTCAGTCATGTGATCTTCAACCAATCAGAAGCCTCAAATATTTCCATCCGTCCGTCAGAAGCTAGCCAAGCTCTAACTTTTAATGGATGACGGATGAATGTGCAGCCTTCTAATGATGGCGACGATTGTTTTAACGGTTTTATTTAAATAAGAAGGCCGTGATGTTTGTTTGATTGTGTTATTTTTGTAGTGTTTGTGCTGTAAATTCGTCTTTAAAATACTTTCGACAAAAATCTAAATACTAATCCAAGTAATTTTTTGCATAGTTATTATTCTATTCAAGTCAATATTTTATTAGAAAGTAATTATGCTCGTAAAATTTCTTAGCATTAAAAAATGCATCAATTATTAACAGACATATAATAACACAAAATCTGTAAACGAACAAATTGTTAAAAGTAATTTTTAAAATTTTTTCCTAATAGGTTTTCTGTTTGTACTTTGGTAGCATTGCAAATGCAAAGAATAAGAACGGACGGATGACGGACTGTTGTGAATCGCTCGATTTGCAGACGGACGGACGGAGTACGGACGGGCGGACGACTGACGGAAGCGACGGATCATTGTGACTCCAGCTTTACTTTCCCTGTTTTTGTGCACATACTGAAAGAGGTTTCATCGCCATGTCAGATTCTTTCAGGTTCTTGTAAAATATCGTAGATCCCAATCTCTTTCAAGTAATCTTCTACTTCCCTTAACCACTTTCTGATGAATTCGTCCATTACAATTGCACATCCTTTGGTAAGACTTTCAGGATTTCTCGATACAAGTTGTGGGTGTCGTCTCATGAAGTGCTTGTACCATTTTATTCCGAGACGATCATTCTTGAAAGGTGTTGTATTTGAAGCTTTAAGCATTTGTTGAACCAAACTTTGTAAGTCTTCAATTTTCCTAGGGAACCCACTTTTTGCCAAGTCATCTAGCCACCTGGCAAGCTTGTTTTCTTCTTCAGTAGTCAAATAAGTACTCGATCCCATTCTTCTTACAACACCAAGAAGTACAACTCTTCCACTGAGTCGGTCTTGAAGAGATTTTTTTGGAACACCAAACCATCTACTAGCTTCTCTTAAACAAATGTTGTCATTTTGAACAGCTTTTAATGCCTCAACCATTGCAGCAGGAGAGTAGCTGTGGTACTGAGGCCGCTTCCCTGTTGTCGAAATGGCTTCTTTGTGTAGGGTAGTAGCCTACTTCAGCTTTTGAGTAGCCTAGGGCTCTATCCAAAAATAATACCTATAAAAACATCAATTAACTTATGTTGAACATTTATCATTGGGCAAAGTAAATCATTAAAAAAATGCTTCTGAAGTTGTTTGTAGTCAGGTTGGCTACAAAACAAGCCCACAGAAAGTACTGCGAGCCACTAGTGGCATGCCGGTATTCTAGATGCCGATCTGATGTCTTTTGTCGGTATCTTGCCGATGTCTTTTTGGACCAGCAGCTGACAGTCAGCTGTCAAGTTATCAAGACACCAGCTACCGGTAAGATATAAAATAGACGTCTTGCTGTTAGTAAAAATTATGGAGGGTGGGTGTCATAAAGGCAGCAGGCCGGTGATGGCTGAGTGTCGGAAAAGACATGGGGTCAGTGATACCAGGGTGTCGAAAAGATGGAGGGCAGGCGATGGCCAAACATCAATATAAATGCATTTCGCACGAATAGAATGCGTTGGGTCCGAACCAGCAATCTTCTGATTCGTAGACCGTTGTGCTAACCAAACCATGTCGCCTTGTTCGAATTTACACTGTTTCTGGCAATGTGTTCTATAGCAAATAGTTAAAAATGAAACTTCTCCATAAGATTTTATTGAGCGTAAAACACTAGCTAGTGTAACTTCAAACTTTTTTAAATCAATAACTATGGAGTAATTTTTACCATAATTTATTTTTAGAGAAGTTGTAGATAATGTCTTAAATCAACACTTCAATAATTTCATAACATTCTCCCCAGCCTAGAGAGTGATGAGTCTTCTAATCGAGCAGGTTTTTTCTTGTTCCTAGTTGAGCATCTGGAAGGAGGATCATCCTGTTTAGGTTCCGGATTCCTGCAAGTTTCATCATCGATTTGTGGAGAGGATCCAGCGTTCTCTGTAGGTGCAAGGGGAATAGCAGAGGGTGACTCACTTTCTTCAACTAAGGAAGGCTCAGATACTACTATTTTTGTGAAGTTCTACTCCGTCACTGTTAATAGGCATTTCTAATGTATTCCTATAGTCTTCAAGAGGAGGTTCACCACAGGGAGCCAAATGTTTAGTAGAGACTGTTGTTTCTCGTCCATCAGATAATTTTACTCTCGCATACATGGGATTTGCTTCTATTAGTGTCACTTCTCTTCCGCTATAGAATCATACTTACTTTGCCTATTATGTTTCCTAATGAGCATTTTATTTGGAAACAACAGTCATATTGGTAACGAGTGCCCATTTTGAGGCCTCCTTTGGTGCAGGAACATAACACTCATGAGGCGTAGCATTAGTCGATGTGAAAAGCAATTCTCTTATGGCACGTAAAGATTCTTGAAGTACTGATTCCCAGCGACAGCTAGGCATGTCCTTAGTTTTAAGTGTTAGACATACAGTTTTTGTTTTCCACATTATACCATTGAAATACTTTGCCTGCCCATTTCCTTGGGGATTATATGGAGCAGTGCGACTAGCAGCAATACCTAGAGAATGAAGGTAGGATGTCAATTAATCTGGTATTAAAGGCGATCATCGATCTAAGTGGATATAGGATGGTACTCCAAACATGAATATCAGTTGCTGGAGGCCTTGGATGACAGAAGCAGTATATAAATCAATACACTGAATACCAAAATGGAATCACGAATACTCATCAACAACAGTCAGTATGTAGCGATTCTTATTTTTGTAGGTAGAGGACCTTTAAAATCCAGATTTAGTCTCTCTAAATGGATAGTCGCATTTATTAAATTTCCATGTTCTCTTCTGAAGGATTTTGGTTTCATCTGGCAACATATTTTACAGTCTGAGGTTATCCTTCTGACGTCTTCTATGGAGTTTGGTAAATTTTTTCTCCTAATAAAATGAAACATTCGAGTAACTCCTGGATGGCATAGAGAACTATGTAGTTGAAATAACCTTCCAGTATCAGACAGAGTAAAGCAAATTCTAGATAACGCATCAGCCGCAGTATTTTATTTTCCTGATCGACAAACTATGTCATAGGAGTAGGGTGATAGTTCTATGTGCCAATACAAAGTCTTCTCTTTCTTGATCTTCCCCTTTTCCTTGTTATCGAACATGAACGGTAATGATTTTGTTCAGTAATCAGTGTAATATAACTTCCGATTAGGTAATGTCTCCACTTCTTAAGAGCTTCAACAATAGCATAGGCCTCTTTTTCAACAACTGAGTGTTTCTTCTCGCATTGTGACAAAGTCCTTGAAAAACAGCTACATGCATTGCATTTTGAGTTAATGTGGCAGCTGTGGCATAAATAGACGCATTAGTCTCAACTACAAATAGAACATCTTCTTCAATGGCCATCAAAACAGAGTCTGCTATATTTCGTTTTATTTGTTTGAAACAAAGGAATTTTTGTATGCTTTTAATTCCTCCTTCTCCGTTCGTCTCAGTAAATTTTTAGTAAATTTTGCCATAAGTTGGTATCTGTAATGTTACTAGGTTACGTAGCAACTTTAAATTATTTTTATATGGCACTTTTAGGGATTTAACTTTAATGTTTAGTATTATAATATTTTTATGTATATTTATTTAACGTATAAGGATTCCGGTGAATCTCTAAATTGTTTATTTGGCAAACCTGAAGAGAAGTAAACTTTGACAAAAGAATATAGGTGTGCGGCGAGTGTTGTGTGACGTCACTGCGAGGCAACAGCTGATCGCGAAGGCAGGGACATAAGACATCAGGGGGAGTCTAAAAAGAAGAGCCGACCTGGACGTTGGCGCGTGGTTTGCAGAGTCCGTGGTGCGCGACGTACTGCCTCGAGAGAGAATGGGAAAGTGGTTGATATGGCTCACAGAATTATGGTAGTGAAGGCGATAGCTTTTTGATGTTTCCCCAGTAGTAAACGAGTGCTTTGGTACGCAGTTGGAATTGCAGTAACCGGGATTCACATGCAAATTTTGTGGTGTATTTGCATGAAAGTCGCGTAACTTCGAGGGACTACCAGATTACCGCGCAAGGCGCTCACTTAACAACAGT
The DNA here is from genome assembly GCA_003012365.1 of Medauroidea extradentata. NCBI lineage: Eukaryota > Metazoa > Arthropoda > Insecta > Phasmatodea > Phasmatidae > Medauroidea > Medauroidea extradentata. The sequence continues at coordinate 10,180 of PNEQ01005358.1, forward strand.
CAACGAGCGACATGAAGGGAAGACTTCCTCAGGTCAAACAGCTGGCTTCTGAGAGGTTGGCCTCTACCACAGTACGTGATCAAAACCAGCATACAAGGTAGGAAGAGAAACGACTGTTACTTTTTACATCTACCAGAAGTGAACTTTGCCTCACGTCATTCCTTTGCGAAAATAGTTTTCGGAAAGTTTGTGCCTGCTGGTAACGTTTTGCAAAACGGGAAACTCTGTTTTATGTCTGAGAGCTGAATACCCAAATCTGGGGCAGCATCCAACCTGTTCCTAAATTGGTTTTTTGGTGTAAGCATGGCCTGAAAAACCTGATTCGCATCGATAGGTGGATACAAAAGTGAGCAGTACAAGTATGGCTTTTTCGGCCACTGACGGATGCTCTTCTTTTAGTCCTACCCAAAATTCATCAATTGACACAGAATCAAATTTTGTTTTCAATGCTGAAGTACACTGAATTTCAACTAACTCTTCATACTCTGGAACAGACAACATGCCATGCTTGATTCGATTCGCAAATAGGTTTTGCACCCAGTCAGTATTCTTCCTGTCGTCGTCTGGAAAGTACTCTGATAAGGATTTCATTAAGTCCATTAAATGAGCACAAATATTTTTGTGCACAGTTTCTTCTATTTCTAAATCGTTCTCATTCATAAACTGGGCTAAGAGAGGAAAACACTCAAACGTTTTACTAGTTGCACATTCAAGCCAAAAGTGTACTTTCATTTATAATGTTGACACTTTGTCTCTCACTGTAAATACAGTCGTGGCTTCTCCTTGCAAAGACAGAGAAACTTCGTTTAATTTTCCAAATATATCTGCAAGGTATGCACAATACATACGCCATTTCTCATTGTGTAAAAGTTCTGAGAGTTTACCAGGAGCTGGAAGGTCTTCATTCATGAGGAAACCCTGAAGCGCATCATGTAGTTCAAAAAGCCTAGCAAGCACTCTGCCTCTTGAAAGCCACCGACTTCGGTGTGAATGAGTAGTGATTGGTGCTGGCTTCCCATTTCCTCACATTCCTTTTTAAAGAGTCTTGATTGCAGACGGCGAGATTTGATATAGTTGATCATTTTTACAGCCTCGCCAAGAACATTCTGTAAATCAGATGAGATTTTTCTGGCCATAAGAGTATGTCTATGCAAGACACAATGGCTACTGGTACAATTTGGTGCTACTTTTTTATTCATGATATTGTTCCTTTAAATTTTCATACCATGGCTGCAGCCCCCAACACACTTGTTCTAGTCGAGGTCGTTATTAAGCATGTAACAATCAACAAATTTAAATATTTCCTCTCCAGTTGCATTTGCATCCAAAGTTGTACACAGAAATAAATCCTCTTCAATAGATTTCTCTAAAACATACCTCACAATTACAATCAATACTTCTTGCCCAGCAACGACTGTGCTCTCGTCAATCTGCAAAGAAAAGGCGTTACAATTTTTCAGTCTCTTGATCAGTTCATCTTCAATGTTGTCTGAGATTTTATGAATACGATCTGACACTGTGTTATTGGAATACTGGACTGCAGAAACCTAGTTCATTGCGTCCTCTCCGAGCACACAACCAACGATATCTGTCACACATGGTTTGATAAGATCTTCTGCAATTGTATGTGGTTTCCTAGCACGAGCAATCCTGTAACACATTAGAAACTATGCTTCTGTTGCATTTTCGTTGTCGGTCTTGGCATGTTTTTGTAATATAACCACACCAGCGTGATCGGCTTCCTTTTGTTTTTGAAAAAACTGATGGTCTTTTCTTTTAGCTGTGGGTGGTTTGTTTCCAGGTGCCTTTTCAGTTTTGCGGGTACCAAGGAACAGCTTTGAAGGGTTTTGTTGCAAACGACGCATTGCCCGTCTGGGTGTTCTCTATCTTCACTTCCAACAGGAATATATCCGAAGGAAAGATACGATTCATCATACTTCCGCTTCTTTGAAACTTTCAAATCTTTGTGTTTGATTTTAACTACTTGTGCATCGGATCCTGAGGGTTCATCCATCACTGTTGGCAATGTGTTGCCATTGATAGAACGTTCATCTGGACTGCCTCCAACTTTGTCATCAAAACTTGACGATATGGTTGCAGAATTTTTAGCGCCCTTAATCCGACCAGTTTTTAGCCAATTGTCCATGCTCAGCTACCTAAAATGTAGTGTAAACATTCAAATTTTTATTTATTGTTATAAACAAAACCAACATGTTCATTGTATCATACCTCAAAATGTTTCTCCCTATATAAATCTACGTCAAAGTTTTCTTTGTAATAAACACTGCACAACTTTTGGAAATTAAAAAAATCGTCTTCAGAAATATTTCGTAAAATACTTTATAGTTCATGTAGGGCCTGTACATTCAAGTTGACTGTCCCGTCTGTACAAGTAGTGACAGTAAAGAACATCGCTACATCAGAAAACGTTTTTGAAAACAATGAAAAAATATTTACATATTTTTAAGGAACTTAAGTTAGTTTGATTTATTATAAAAAAAAACTCTCAATAACGTGGTGATAAATATTTCCTGAATAAATGCTGTTCTTTTAGTTTTCTAGTATATTTTTGGATGTGGCTAACACAGTTTCCGCTATTCGTACGAATAATAAACAATAAAATCTTTAAGTTTGTAATGTTGTGGACATACGCCACAAGCCATTACAAACTTATTGTAAACTCCCATTGCTAAACACATTCAAAGATCTCAATAAAACCTTTATTTTAACCTGCATTAGTATGTAAAATATGAAACGTGAAATAGTAAATTATGCTCTGAAAATGGCAATTCATTAACTGTGTAATGTTCGGGAGGTTTGAAGCAAATATCAGGAATATATGTTTTTTTTAATTACGGGTACCTTTAAGTGTGACATTCAAATTTCGACTATGACATGTCGTTGTGGAAACCATGTTAACAAAAAAAATCGCAACAGAAACATGTAAACAGTAATAACACTATTTTGTGCGATTTTGTAAAATTATTAATACGTTTTTCACGCTCATGACCTAAGAGCAAAGTTCTATTTGGTTACAATTTTTACAATATATTTTAGTATAATTTAGATTTTTTTTCTTTGCAATTAGTACGTCTTCGTTTTATAAAGTGTGAATAAATCGAAGCAGATTGTGATTGGAATAGTAAAAATGTCTATTAAAACAAACATAGCATATAACATGACATGTCGGAGAAACATTTAGGATGGCAGAACACTGGCTGAACACTGCCTTAGGAAAGACAGTTACTGCCTTATCATTAATTGACAAAATTAACAAAGTTAATAATTTTGAAATATAAACTAATTTTTAATTTGTAGCTGCTGAGTATAAATTATGGTAATTTGTACCTGCAAATATTAAATTTCAGTTGATGAAAGTAAATAATAATATTTTATTAGATATTTAAGAAATGTTTACTGTAACTCTAAACTCGTGGTTAAAAATGTCCAAGAAACCTTTTAAAAAACTGTTTCAATTTACACTATTTTAGCAACATAATGGCTAAATAAGGCCTGATTTACAATACGCAGTCGACTGCCGGAAGTCTGCAGTCCGCAGTTGAAGATCCATTACTGTACTTAAACATAATTACATCGGTGTCACCAGGATTTATTCCAAGTGGGAGGAAAGGGTAGGTATAGGGTAGACTGGGGGAAATCGGGTCACTTTTTTGTAACTAGCTTAATATTTTTTGAAAAATAATGTAAAACTATTTTAAAAAGTTTTATAGAAAAAACGAGCACATATTCAGCTACAAATAGGTCTGCAAACACACAATTAGTTTCCTTATAAAATCACTTTAAGCATCAAAAATATAACGTAGAATGTTTTAACACGATTTGTACAAAAGTTGGGTAAATCGGGTCACCATTGGGGTAAAATGGGTCATTAGTTTTTTTCACTGCTTTGATAGGCACATGCCACAAACAAATTGCTTACATTGAAAAGCATTGACATGGTACCACAAATTACAACACTGGCACTGGATCCAGTCTCCAGCTGTGCAGCTCCTGATGTCTTTGTATGACATTTTGCAAAAATTGCAAAGTACATCTTCCTCGCCATGCTTGTCTTCCTCCGAAATTTCAGGCTCAGATATTTTCTTTGTTTTAGTTGTCTTCTTTTTTTAAGGGACTTGAGCTCTGCTTTGCTTCACAGTGTCCGCTGCCTTCTTACCCCTCAATTTCTTGGCTTCCAATAGCGTTGTGTTATCTTTTGACAACAGCCGTAGAGAAGCAATGGTTCTTCCTAGTCTTTTCGTCTTTGGTGTTAATTTTTCTGGAGTAGGTAGCAGGGCTCTCATTTCTTCTGTGGCAATTCCTTCAACTGCATCTCTGCCACTGGAAATATCCTGTTCTGCGTCTGTGAAGGAAGATTCGCTTTCTTGAAGAGGTAAGGCAGAAGATGTGCTTGGCGTATCAGACTTTGAAACATGACTCAGTCCAAGCGATTCTGGAGAAGATGTAATATCTGACGTGAATTTGTGATTTGGGATAGCAGCAGGATTAAAAGGGTAAATTCCGGATACTTCAAACCCTTTCACTCCATTCCCAACTGTTGCAGCAGAGTTCCACGCCTTCTTGAATATTCCTCCAAAACTCAGTTTTGAGATAGGTCGATTTGGATTGCTGTGTTGCTACGATGTTGCTTGTTGGTGGTAGTATGTTTTCAGTGGCTTGAAAACACAAACATCAAGGGGCTGGAGTGCATGTGTTGTGTGGGGAGGTAGCAACAACACTTCAATATTAAATTTCTCGCACAAATCGACTGTTGTAAGTGAAGTGTGGGAAGCATGTCCATCAAGAATCAAGATAACTTTCCCTGGTGTTTTGTGCTTGTAGAAATTCTCCAACCACTTGCCAAAAGCTTCTTCATTTACCCATCCTGAGTCAGTCATGCACACTTTGGATCCTGTTGGCATGTCGTCACAGTATTCATTCATCATCCTCTTACCTTTAAATATAACAAAGGGCGGAATGTAAGGACCAGTGCCTGGCACACATGCAATTACAGTGACATTTTCTCCACGTTCAACATTTGTCATTGAAATGACATCCCTTGATCCTCGAAGAGCGACTACATTCGGTGGTTTGTTGTTCATAGGCAGTCCTGTTTCGTCTTGGTTGTAAACACTTTCTGGTTTACCTTGAAGATTACATTCCAATATCAGCTGTTTCAACTGATCGTAAAACTGTTCAACTTTATCACGTTGCATGCCATTAATTCGAGCACGAGATAGACCTTCAGCTTTCCTGATTGAAAGTTCAGGATGACGCTTCATGAATCCTTGGAACCAATCTTGCCCAGCCATTTTCTTTTCTGTATTGTAACTGTGCTGTATTTTACGAGTTGTGACGTAATTGAAGGCATACTTACGTATATTAGTTGGAGTTAAACCAAAACCTTTTCTTGATAAGTATGTAAGTCTCACTGCCAGTGCGTTTTCAGTGTCATGCGACAGAACAGATTTACGCCCAACACTAGAGACCGGCGAATCTTCAGAAGCGGATGTTCTTCTCTGAAGTGAAGAGAAAGGCACGCCAAACACATTAGCTGCTTTCCTGACAGAGTACTCACCGTCTTTGACTGCTCTGATTGCTTCATCCATAGCCACAGATGACCAGGTGCCATGGGTGGTTTTCCGGACGTAGTTTCTCGGCATCTAGGATATACAAGCCAAATAGCTCAACTGTAGTTGTCTTTAACGTAGTATTTTTTTACAAATGATGTGAAATAATTTTTATACATTCTGCATTTATATTAATAATTGATTCCTATCCGTTAAATTAAGCCAAATTTACAATAAATATAAAAAAATACAGACAAATGTGAACTTGTGTAATGAAATAGTAAGCTCTAAACACACACAAGCATTATGAAGACATGATGGTCTTGAAATGGCTTGAGTGATTATCTTCAGACATAGCTAAATACACTCACGATTACAATTGTTTTCAAGGAAAATAATAAAATTCAGATCGGTTCTTCCATTTGAAATTATTGAAGTTATCAACATGTAGTTATAATTGTCCCGATTAAAAAAAAACAGAAACAAAAATATAATCGGTTTATACATTTAAAAGCTAAGACCTGATGACCTTGAAATTTTCGAAGTAATTAGGCCTTTGAAAAAAACATATCGCTAAGAAACACCCCGATAAAACTAGCATTCAAACAAAATCAAACACACAAAAATTTGTTAGTTCCTTAGATAGTTATGATGCCACAGACGAAAGTGTGAAACTTATAAAACACATCTGTGTGTCGTACGTAACTATAATTTTAACGAAAATATAATTTTATTTAGCTCTTAATTTGAGTAAATATTAATTTCTTTAATGTACGAATTATTTTAGTGAGGTCAGACTACTATAATCTTGAGTTAGTTGCAGATACCCAATTATTTTACGACAGCGCAAAGTGACTCACTTTACCCCAACAACAGCGACCCGAATTGCCCCGAAACGCACTATTAAAAGAAAAATATGAAATTGCTAATTCTTACAAACATTTATAATATTATTATGGTGGAGAATGTTAGCTGAACATGTATTTTCGTACATAACATCTTGAATTACAATACTGTATAGAATTACTAATATGAAGTCTTATATGGAAGAGAGTACTTACATTGTCAGTGTTTTTCAACTCCGAAACTACACACGTTCACACACATTATCTTATGTATACACGAATGATGGCACAAACGACGATCTTCTCGTAGTACATTAGTGCTTGGACAGGTAGCAGCACTCTTCAGCCTGTGCCGCAGTTCTTGGTACATTTTCCTTCCGCTAGATAGCATAATACATTTCGTCGACCCGGTTTACCCCGTGACCCGATTTTCCCCGGTCTACCCTAGATATTGAAGAAAAAATCAGTTTAGCAATTACAGTGCTAATCCCTATTTGTAACGGCCAACAAAATTGTTGACCTTTTTGCATGGCTAATCAGGTTCCTAAAAGGGGGTTGTAAAGTGCCCCCCTCCCTTGCCTAAGAAGCTTGAACATAGCCTGCAGTAAAATGTCGACCGCAATCAAATGCAGTGTTCGCGATCACATGACATTTATCATTTTGGCACAACGTTTTAGGATATTCCTTACCAAAATAGTTCTTCCAGTAGAAAAAGTACAACTCATTACTCTTGCATGTTGTGCCCTTCATAATTTTCTAAGGACGGCAGAGTTGACTGGCAGTAATCAAATAGAGAATGGACTAGAGGGGACAGGTGAGGCATCTGGAAATGCCACATGGGAAAATTTAATGGCTCAGCAAGTAGGAAATCACGCTAGCGCAAGAAGCAGGGAAATCAGAAATGAGTTCATGTATTACTTCAGGGGTGTGGGAAGAGTGGAGTGGCAGGAAGAAAACGTGTTAATGGGAAACTTTTTAACAATTATTTATAAGTGTTTTTACATAGTTGCCTTTCATGAGGTAAAATTGATATGTAATGAAGAATCAGAAAATATTTTCTTTATTCTATATGTAATATTGATTTGTCAGATAGCCTTGTAAGTACCAAATATGTCCTCTCTGTTATTTGTTTATCTTCTTTACAATGCTTTTTTTAACTAAACGTTTGTAACATTACATAGTACACATTACAGAAACCTATTTGATTTTTAAAAATGCAATGTATGTTACAAGTTCGTGAAGCTTGTATTCAGCTTACATTAGATATTAACTTTAAAATACAAAATCCTGTGTAAAAATTAGGTTCAATAAATCTATCTATGCTCATTTGTTATTTTATATATTTTTTATTATGCTGTACGTATGTTAGCATTCCTTGCTGGAATTATGTAACCGATCTGCAAGGGCTCAATGTTAATCATGTAAAATAATTAAAAAATGAGTTTTTAAAGAATGTTTTAATATTTGTTTAATGTTGGCTTGTGTTTTGATTTGCAAAGAGTGTTGTTAGTAAAAGCATTTAAAAATAAAGTGCATGTGCTACCACACTTACCACATATCACCACTTGAAACTATTATACTCAAAATAAAGTTACGAATTCAACATTACAACATAAATGACACACATCTTTTGTTCAGAGTTTAACACTAGAAACGCCAAAATTTATTCATACCTTTTAAAGCCAGCTGCGGTCATTTTGACCTTTTAAGAATTTGCGATATTTTTTAATAATAATATGCATTGTGTACTAATATATTGAATTATATATGAGTTTTGAGACTATATATATATATATATATGAATTTATTATGCACTAGAAAACTGAGAGATGTAGAACACGACTAAAATTACCAAAAAAAATAAACTAATGTAAATATTCTAAAACCTTAGCATACTTTTGCCACTTGGAAAAAAAATCATAGTATCACTCTATCCACACAATATCAAAAGCCATGTTAAATTTCTTAGCACTGTTCCATATTTTT
>PNEQ01005359.1:0-18580 GCA_003012365.1 Medauroidea extradentata
GAGTGAAAGATCTTCCAAAACTACAGGCACAAGATAAGGTTTGGATCACCAATATGCAATGCTATGGGCAGGTACAGGACACAGCTGAGACACCAAGGTCATATATAGTAGCAACGGATAAAGGCATATTACGTAGGAACAGGAGACAGCTGATTAAAGTAAATGACAGAACAAGTGATACGCCAGATGCACAACACGGGCAAACATCCAATGTATCAAGTACTGGACCAAGTTGGGAACAACAATAGAGAGAAGAGGAGAGTGGGGAGCCAAATGAAGACGCTAGCACTAGAGGAGAAAGACTGGGAACTATTCTCACAGATGAAACAGACAGCTTAATAGAAGAAGAACCTCTTCCAGGATTCCCAGGGGAAGAGAGAGTAGAAGACAGGGTGAGACTTCAAGCATCCAAAAGGGCAAGCAGCACTAGGGAGCAAGTCATCAGAACTAGAACTGGGAGAGAAGTGAAGAAAGTTGTAAGAACCAACTTATAACATGGACCAATTAGCACAGACTTGTGTTATAAGACCGATTAGTGTTACCCACACCAATGTACATAAACTATATAAGACTAGGACAGAGTAAAAGTTCATGTTTGTAAAAAGTGAGTGAAAGAGGGATGTAGAGTAGAGATATTGTAGGTGGGGAGGTTGGCTGTCATGGGAAGGACAGTGTGTGCGCGATGCATGGACGCGAGTACAACAGAACTAACACGAGACGTGTAAATAACACTACAGTGCCCAACCTGTGACACAAGTACGACGGTGGGACAAGAGAGAGAATAAGTACATCCTTGTAGATTGTCCAAATACAGTGTTTCAGTACAACCAGTCAATGGGAGGAGTAGACCTATGTGATAGACTTATTTATTTTTACAGAATCTGCATGCGTACAAAGAAGTGGACTGTCAGGTTCTTTTTTCATATGATCGACCTGGCTGTTACAAATGCTTGGAAAGAATATGTGCGAGATAGGGTATCACTGGATGAGAAGAAGAGTGCAGTTATGGATCTCCTGGATTTCAGGTTGTATGTTGGTGAGTCACTGGGCATGGGAGCTAAAGGATCTCAAGTGAACACAATTGCTGAAGAGCAACCAGAATCTGATAAGGAGCCTGCAAAGAAAAGAAGATGTGTAACATTCCCTACAAAGGATGTGCGGTTGACAGGAAACAAACATTTACCGATTTGCAGTGTAAATGACAGCAACAAGTTCATGAGGCGCAGAAACAAGAACTGTACTGAATAAACTCGTTTCAAATGTTTGGCTTGTGATGTTTTTCTGTGCATTTCACCTTCATGGCAGTGTTTTCTTGAATTTCATTCCTAATGCTATTCATGGTTCTTCTTAAGTTCAAGATATTCTAAAAACTAAAATATTGCAGAGTTATGTAGTGTATTAAATGTTGTGTACCTTAAATACATATAACATACATGATGATTACAATATTATAAGTCAATTAATGAATTCTGGAAGATTTATATGGGATGGCTACACTATATTTCTTGCAAGATTAAAAACGTATCTGGAGATGTTCCAGTGGTTCTTAGAAAAGAACTGTCAAACAGACTACTCCATCTTCACTACGCCATCACAAGCACTATCAAAAACAGGAAAAGCCAAGTTGGAATAAATGAAGAGCAACACATAAAGGAACTGCGCAGAGATATTCACAATGGAACATTTCACATATTTGGTGACCATTCGAAATGCTGTCAAAGAGTGTACTTATGTGATGGTTCCAGAAGTGGAGACGATAACATAGTCCCTAACATGCAAAATGTTAATGTGGGCTGAAATAATATCAGCAAATAATCTGGTAGTTCATCATACAGAAAGTATGTTGCACAATATCACAACAAACATAGCCGAGTCTTTCAACAACACCGTTAGCAAGTTCGTATTAGGTAAAAGAGTAAAGTTTTCCCTGTGTGGTGGGTATCTCACCAGAAGATAACTATCTGTGATTTCAGTGAACGCTAATGACAGTGAAATGACTGAAATTCATTTTCAAAATTACAAACAACAACCCTGGCGAATATTCATAGAAGCACTTGAAGACCAAGAATAATTCGTCAGAAAAAAAATACGCTCACAGAACCTCACCAAGAGACATAAAAGGAAAATTAACGTTTCAGGAGAAGATTCTCATTATGGCAGTTTTACTCAGATCTCAGACCTGAATGAAGAAGAATTTGAAAAGAAGGAAGAACTTCTGAAAGTAATTCATTGTAACGTCAATAAAATACTTGACATCCAGTCGTCCCACTGAAATAAGGTATTCTGTGATTTGGAAACTTCAAAGAGCAATGCATTTGACTTCTTATTTTGGGGAAATATGTCACACGAGAGCAAAACACCATGTTCTAAAACAGTGGGATCTATATTATACTTCACATTTTACGGCAATCAAGAAATTAAGAATGAAAGAGAAAATAAGCTTACTGCAATCGCACAATTAGAACAAGATCTTGGACTACTAATGTATCCTGAAGGACTTATTACTGATAAGAAGCTCCCCTTCCTTGCAGCAACGCCTGATTGTCTCATTGGTAGTGATGTTGTTGAAATCAAATGTCCCGCACCTGCAAAGGCAATGCCTTCGGAGGCTGCAGTTACAAGTAATAAAATTACTTTTTGTGAGATGAAAGATTGGGAAATGCATCTCAAGATGGACCACACATACAGGTATCATGGTCAAGGTCAACTCCTCATCATTATAGGTCACCAATATTATTTTTCCTTTTGGACTCCTATAGGAATTATTGTCCAAAAAATTGCGAGGAACTAAATTTTCTGGGAAAAACTTAATGGAAGACAAATTAAGAAATTTTTACATGAATTGTCTATTCCCAGGGTTGGTATAACCAAGGTACATGCAAAAATTTCCCATGAGAGAAAATTTGTGTGATAGAGAACAATATTTTTGATATGCGTACTTTGTAACATGCACAAAAATAAGGCCTATGTTTGTGTTGTTTACCTATGTATTCTATAGCGAGTTAGATAAGCCACTATTATCTAAAGTCATTTTAATCATGTTATTTTATTTTTGACAGCCAGATTTAATATTTTTGAAGAATTATAATCATGTTTATTATATTTTTGGATTAACGAGTATCTATGTTTGCTTCGACATTTCCACGATTTTATCACGTCACGTCTCTACGAGGGCCACTATCTATGGACACGACTCTTTGTGTTTGTTTACATCTGACGTCCGCGATGTTTGAAAAGTATGAAAGTTGAATTCCTACAATACTATTAGATAATTTGAACTAACAAGGGAACTAAAACTTCTGGATCTTGATGAAGATGCCGGAAGGGGAGAATTGGGGACCTTGCTTCGTTTTCGCTAGGCGAGCGGACTCGTAGTTGACGAGTCCGGCTCTAGGGCCTGATATTTATAAGTTTCACCGAGTTGCGAGCTTTTGCCCAGGTGGCCAGGAGGCGAAGCTCCGGGGCAAACTTCAAGACTGAGAAGAGGGCCTGGGACCGGACATCCGCGAGAGTTTAAGTAACTAGCCTTCCGCGAGTGACGCGGGTTTATGCATTTTGAACTGTATTGCGTTGCACAAGGGCCGAGACCCTATTAGGGAAGACGGCAGGTGGCGTTCTGGTTCCACAAGAGACTCCTCAGCATCGCAGCGAGATCATCAAAGGCAAGAGATGCACCAAGTCCTGCAACTAAGTCTAACGGGAACATTATTTTGAGCTATGCTATGCATCACCAAATTTCGCCATTTTGTAAAAAGGTCATTTTCAAAATATCAGGACATTAGTCAAATCGACAAAAAACTAATTCGCTCATAGAATGGCACTGAGATTAACAGTTTCGTTTAAATATTCTACCATTGGTTGCTAAAATCCTGAAATTTTATTGAAATAATTTGAGCTCAGAGAATTTAAAAGTACAAATACCCAATTAATTTTATTTTGTAAGTCTAGTAAATTGTATAGAAGCTGCCTGAACATTTCAATTAGGTTAATTGCATTTTAAATATTGAAACAAAGAACATGTTTCTGGCTTATTAATAAGATTTTATTACATCCTATCAATTTTAATTTATCTGTTAAGAGTGGCTCATAGCAAATTTTAGAATTCTTTCCAACCCAATTCTTCTTTCAATGCAACTTTCCTTAAAATTAAAACTACTTACACTATCGAATTCACTCTTTTTATTTGATGGAAGTAGTTTGATTTTTTATGGATAAGAGGATTGTTACTTTGTGTGGTGTTTCAGTCCAGAGTTCCACCACAATCTAGTTGATGGTAAGTCAGGAAAATGGTGTTATAAATTAAACCCTGCTTATACACTCAGTTTTACTATTCATCGTCTCAGTAATATACATTTTTAATAATATCTGTACTATCAAATCTGGGTCTCTGCCATTCCACACATATACACTTCTACATAACATATTATTTGGCGCCAGCAACTTTGGGGCCAATGAGTTGTCGTTTCGACTGAGCAACCAATTTTCAGCCAATCTTATTTTAAGTAGTGTTGATAGTCCAGACTGGTGGCCTATCTCTTTCATTAATTACATCTAGCTGGATGACTAGGAGCAGTAGTACTCCCTACTTATTGAGGGACAGATTGTGTTCAAGGCATTTAAGTTCCGATTTTGTTTACTCTATCATGGAGAGGGGCAGTCAGTACACCCCATTCGAGCTCGATAATTTAGGTGAAGTAGATGACGGTGCTTGCAGTAGTGACCCTGGGGTAGAAGAGACTCTACCAGAGCAACACCCTAATGATGCTGAAAACCTGTTAATCGACACTGAACCAGAGGTACCTATAGCTGCTGCGAACTCCATTAGCATTGCACCTGACGCGTTGACTCTACTATTGCAAAAATTTGAGCAAATACACCAGGAAATGAAGCAGGTGTTGTCTGCAGTTAAACTGAGTAATGAGCAAATTAAGCAGAGTAATGAGCAGATGGCTAGTAGCTTTTCCTCCATTAAACTGAGTAATGAGCAGAAGTGTGATCAGATTTCTAGCCAATTAACTAACAACCGAACCGAACTGCTAGGTAGGTTGGAAGAAGTGGAAAAAAGGGTAGAGTAGCAAATAACTGAGCAGTTAGCTGATTGAGGTAACCAAGTTAGAAATGATGTTGCTGAACAACTTCAGCAACATTCTGACTCCACCAATACAAAGTTTTTGCAAATTGAGGAACAATTAGTTACTGTTAGCAAACTGTATCACAATTAGCGGTGACTTGTGATGCCAGGGCAAAACAAGTAGAGAATGTAGTGGATAACCTAGAGAGCCTGAAGGAAATCTGCAATACGCAGTTTGAGGTTATCAATCACGGCTGGCAACCCTTGAATCAGCTCCGGTTGAAGATCGAGTTAAATCTCAGTTCGACTCACTGGATCAACATGTAAGCCATCGGCTATGCAATATGGAGAAAGCCTCAGCAAGTTTGCACAGTTGAAAGGTAAAGTGGGTAACTTAGAGAGCAAAGTAGGGGAAATTGTGTTAGGTCTGAGCAGGATACATGTATCTGCTCCTATTCTTGATGCTGTTCCTATGACCAGTGCTGTTCTGGATAGTTTAGTTACTGAATCAGGAAATCTGATTGATCTGGGTTGCCGTATGATGCAGTCTAGACCTCCCACTAATAAGTCAACCAAAGTATGCCCTAGCACTCTACCACACCATCCCTCTAAGTTATGGGTAGAACAACAGCCCATTTTTGCAGGTAAACTGGGGGAAAATCCTGTAACCTTTTTGAGAAAATTCGAAGAGTACTCCAACCTTTTCGAGCTGAGTGACTCAGACAAACTGAGGTGTCTGAGTTGGAGCCTCAAATCTACTGCGCATTGCTGTTGGGAAGTTGCCAAGGCCCTCACAGAAAGTTTCAGCCAATTCACACAGAGTTTCCTAGACCAGTTTTGGAGCAGGAAAATCCAGGGCAATTTAAGAGCTCAGTTACATGCAGAGAGATTTCTTCCTGGTCGAGGTAAAAATCTCGAAACTAATTTTTCAGAGTGTTACAATCGGTCCAGACATTTTGATCCACCTATCACCGACGAGGAGTTTATATCCATGATATTACACCAGTTGCCCTACCAATATCAGATGCACTGGGCTGGAGGATCCCACTCAGACCTGACATTTTTCCGTAGGGACTTATTGGAATTTGATCAGATCAAGAGGATGCAAAAGCAAGGTCGTGATCAGGACAAGACCCAGTCATATGAGAGAGGTCCACCACTGTACAACCATCCTGGGGGAAGAGATCAGTGTGACTACAACAGAGGAGGACCACCACCTCAAGTGAGACTCAAAGACTCTCAATATCAAGGGCGAAATGGCAATGAGTTCTACCTCCACCGAAGAAATTACAGAGGGTAAAAGAAGGGAGGTTATGGACGCAGAAGACCATGGATGGAAAACTACAAGTCCAGTCGTGATTCTTCCAGCAGCAGTGAAGATGATGGCAGGAAGAGTAAGAAGAAGAGTCGAGGAGAAGAAGAGAAGTCAGGTAAGGAGCATAGAGATTCTACTCCACCCTCAGACCAGCCACCGAAAAATATTGAGAGTGCGGCATATTACTGCAAGACTCCACCCAGCTCTCCGAAGAGGGATAAGACAGTAGCTAACCCTGAAGAGAGAATACCTCCAGAGAAGTGAGGTGGTACAAATGAGCTGAACCAAGCTGGGATATCACACGAGCAATATGAGAGCTATTTTGCCAGCCAACAGCCATTGGACCCTAGAGTACAGGTATTCATACATAATCAAGGCAACGATGGTTCTGGAACTAGGGGGTAGAACCAAAAACAAATTACCAACTCAGCGTTAAATTATTACAGGATGGTGTAGACAAGACCCAAACACTGACCTCTGGGGTGATCATGGATGGGTCCAATAACCAAGATGAAATCACTGAAGTGTTGATAAGTGCAGCTACTTTAGAAGTAGATGAGAGAGAATTTCTATTGCAAGAGCCTCCAGAAACTAATGCTAGTTGCCAGGAAAACTTATAATAATAATAATAATAATAATAATAATAATAATAATAATAATAATAATAAATCGTCTTTATTAGGCGCAGTTCAGGCAATTTTGCCTTCTCTTACACTGAACCTTATGTCCAGAACTTGTTCTCAGGGTATGTGGAATTGTAGCACCTTGCCTGCTAGACAGTGGTACTGAAGTCTGTTGTGTGTCTGAAGAGCTTGTTGAAACTATTGTCAACACCAGATTTAAACTACCCTGCATTCCAGTGCCTAAACGTAGAATTACAGGTGCAAAATCCAAGAAGAGTGCTCCAATTAGCAGACAGGTGTTGCTTTCCATCAAGGGATTAGTTGGAACCAAGAGGATATCTGCTTTAGTTATAAAACAGCTGAGCAAAGCAGTTATACTAGGAGTTGATTTCCTGATACGCTATAAGGTCAAGCTCGATTTTGGAGGATGGCTGACAACTATACCAGATGATCCTCTGGAGACTGTTGGCAACCTTCTGACTTACTTGTGAACTTCCTACAACGGGAAACAATCCACATTTCAAGACCTGTGACATCTACTGAAATAGCTTCAACTGAAGAACGATATCAAGCAGAAGCCAAGGCAGAACACATCACAAGGCAACAGAAAGTGCTGTTGGAACAGCTACTGTTTAAGCATCATAACATTTTTTCGGAAAACCTGGACGAAATAAATTGTACCCTGCTGGTACCAGGATTATTCCTGGTGAACCTTTTCATCGAAAATCTTATCCAGTACCGGCCAAATACTTATCCGAAGCAGAAAAATACCTCAAGCTGATGCTGGATTGGGAGATAATTGAACATGCTGAGAGTCCATACTCCAACCCTATGGTCTGCATCAAGAAAAAGGACGGTTCTGTACGCCTATGTCTTGATGGAAAAAGCCTGAACAACATCACGGAGAAATCCAGGGAATGTCCGAGACCTACAGAAGAACTGCTCAGGTTATGTCAAGGGATACAATACCTCAGCACTATTGACTTGACACATGGATACTGGCAAATCCCTCTTGAAGACAGTGCAAAGCAGTACACTAGTTTCCTATTCAGGAACCAGCAATACGTATTCAAAGTCCTACCATTTTATCTCTGCAACACAGTGCGTCAGTTCACTCGTGGCATGAATATTACCCTAGGTACTGAGTGTGAAGAGTTCTCCAGAGCCTATGTGGATGACATCCTTACTACATCGGCCAGTTTTGAATCACGCCTACAACATCTGGACACTGTGCTAACTAAACTTGCAAGGGCAGGGATGACAGTAAAATTGGCTAAATCACTTTTCTGAAGAAGTGAATTGCTTTTCCTAGGCCACATTCTGACTCCACAAGGCATCAAGACTGACCCAGACAAGCTCAGAGCGATAGCACATTTTCCACCACCTAAAAATGTGAAACAGTTAAGAGCCTTCATAGGAGTAGTTGGCTTCTACTGAAGCTACTCTGATCAGGTGGTTGAGGTATGTCACCCACTGTTTGATCTGCTGCGCAAAGACACTGCATGGGAATGGAACCCAGCAAGGGAAGAAGCTTTTGAAAAAAATAAAAAAGCTGTTCCTTACAGAGCATATTCTTTACCATCCAGTACAAGGGAAGGAATATCGGCTATACACAGATGCTTCCGATTATGCCCTAGAAGCAAGGCTATCTCAAGAAGATGCAGAGGGCAGGGAGAAGACCATAGCTATGGCCAGTAGAACACTAAATAAAGCTGAAAGGAATCATACTGTCATGGAAAAGGAAATGCTTGGTGTGGTATGGGCCTTACAGAAATATCGGACCTGCTTCTAGGAGAAAAGGTAGTCCTACTCACAGATCATCAAACTCTCCTAAGCCTAAAAACCGGCAGAATATTCAGCAGCAGACTTACCAGATGGTCGCTACTAATTCAGGAATTTGATATTGAATATCAACATATTAAAGGGACTCAAAATACAGTTGCAGATTACCTCAGCCGAGTTCCTGACAGTGAACCATTGCTCTCAGAGAAGAGACCTAAGGACATTCTAATATCCACTATTAGAAGAGAGTACTTGCCTAGTTCAAAGTGGCAGGAGAACCTAGAGAATTTACCTAAGGATCAAGTGCAAGACGAGTTCTGCTCGCAAGTGAGAACCAAACTTGACAAGCTACCACCTACACATCCATTATACCGAATTTTTAGCACTGCAGACAATCTATTGTATCACTTCAGTCAGCCCAAATCAAGGTATGAAGATGTATGGAAGTAAGTAATACCAAAAAAGTTAATTCCTCGATTGAT
The DNA here is from genome assembly GCA_003012365.1 of Medauroidea extradentata. Lineage (NCBI taxonomy): Eukaryota > Metazoa > Arthropoda > Insecta > Phasmatodea > Phasmatidae > Medauroidea > Medauroidea extradentata. The sequence continues at coordinate 9,274 of PNEQ01005359.1, forward strand.
TTTGGATGCACATGAAATGTTAGGACACCTAGGCATGACTAAGACCTACGAGAGTCTTCGCAGAACTTTTTTCTGGAAGAAGATTAGACCTACCATAGATAATGCTATAAGAGCTTGTGACCTATGCCAAAGGTTCAAGCATGCACAAGAGAACTTGCAAGGAGAGCTGAATGCCATTCGACAAGCTGCCTATGGTTGAGTTTGTCATGAATAATACCATCCATGAATCCACTTCAATCGCCCCACATGAAGTCTTAGCTGGACAGCGTTCAATCATCTTTAGTCAGTCCTGTCTACCAAAATCCCCAGTTACAGAAGAAGGTGAACCTATCGCTGAGAAACTATGGAGAAAAGAAACTAATAAATTTGTAAAGGAAAGGCTAAGAATTTCTGCTGAAAGACGAAAGAAGAGTGCTAAAGTTTCCAAGGTCAAGGAACTTAAACCATGGCAATTTTTACTAACAAGAGCTGCTCCAGTTAGCAAATTTTGGGAGCAAGTAACCAGGAAGCTTATCCCTTTATATAATGGTCCGTACGTTGTGAGTAAGCAAATCCATCCGAACAGCTATGAAGTAAAGAGTGCAACCACTGATGAAGTGTTTGGGAGGTTTAATTTAACTGCATTAAAGGTTTATCACAGCCTTACTCAGCAGGTATAGAGCAGTTAACACTGTTATGTTTACTTCGAAGAGGTAATGGTACCTGAGGAACTGGTAAAATTTCTTAAGAACTTAGGTAATGGTTTTTGTTATGGCAGACACGTTGTTTATGGGTATTCGCCCAGGAATGGAGAGATTATTTAGTGTACTTCGCAGAGGAAGAGCGTTTGTTGATAATTAGAGGAGTTATGGAAACCCACTTGGGATCAGCCAGCAAGCGACCCTATTTTTATCACACCGCCCTGCATTGATGCATGGTTGCATTGTTTGGTGTTACCCTAAACCGATTACTCCAGACTATCAAAACAATTCTTACGGGTTGAAAAATTTAAAACCAAAATTTGAGCTTTGGTACTGTTTTTGTGCATTCTTAAATATGTATCACAGCACAACAGAAACATTAATAGTAAAAAGAAGTGTTCAGATTGTTATTGTGAATAATTTCATATATTCTGGTTACCTACCAAAGAAAAAAATAGGAAGACTGAAAATGTTCACTCTGTTTTATTAATATTTTTTTTGTTCAGATGTTTTCCTTTCATAAAAAATATGACCAATGAGAAACTTTGTTATTATTAAAGTTAGATGAGAGACCAATGTGAGTGAGTTGTTCAAAATGAAATGAACCTATTTTTAAAAGCAACACTACTGCAATACTTTCAAACGTTCTCTTTTTTATAGCTGTTTAAAGCATTGCGTACCACGAGATATGTACATGTAATCTTTTAAAATTTACTAATATTGCATAGACTATTATCAAAAAATATATATGGGTCAATCTTCCTGTTCATGTTTTATTGGGAAGTGAATTTTCATAAAATTTACCTTTGCAATCTAAAAAAATACGGTATCGGCAAATGCAGAAGTAGAGGAGTAAAAAAATAATAAGTTATATGGCTGCAAAGTAGTGACAATATGCAGTTAAAGCATAAAATTATCCTAATGCGAACAAAAAATAAGCGTTGTTCAAAAGATGCGTACTGGCAATAACATTGGTTGTTGCTTCAATCAGTAAATGATTTAGACTACTATACAAGTACTTATAACTCATCATTCTCAAACCATTCGTGGGTAAATGTTTCTGGTTTTGATTACTACAATATAGCAAACAAACATTAATGTTCTGTGCCTTTCTGGAATCTTACGATCGAATACAAGGCTTGCACTAAGGGTTGACGAAAAAGTTACTGTGTAATAATAGTGTTCTCTTGTAAGCAATATGCTGTAATTTCTGTCAAAAATCACATTTATTTTGAATAGTTTACAATATCAAGCATAACCAATGTGCTTGTATAGGGACAGAGCTAAAATCTTGCTAACCAGGTTTAAGTTTTTGAGTTCTAACCTGTGACTATATGAACTGGTATGTCACATCACACACGAAAGCTGCCGATTCTTGGAAATACTTGGTGTTCCACATTTCTTCCACCATTCGAAGTCTCTTGCGAAAGGAACAAGACTTCTTCTCCAACTCAGACACAACTTTGTGCAAGTATTGAGGTTTTGGGGTAAGCTGATCTTCACATGTCAGATTGACACCTTTTAAGAGGTTTTTTTTTATCTCAAGCTCCTTAATTCTTGAAAAATAAAAAAAAAAATTAAATTACACATCCCTGTACATAGGTTTAACTACAGTTATTTGCCTTTCAGAGGCTACTTTTTAAACAACTTTGCAACTTTCCTTGAATCTGAAGTATATGCAGTAAGTAGTATCTCATGATTTCATGCCTCGATAGTTTGAGGACTTGGGGCAGATAGTTTTCTGTTTAGTTTTACTTCTACAAAAAATGTGTTACTTCTTTAATTTTCTTTTCGCCTAGAAAATGGGTCACACAAATGCTAGTGAGAGTTAGTTTGAAGTCACTACATCTCTGTCAGGATATTTATTTCTATGCTTCTTCTGACCCTACGGCTGGAAAGAATCTACTCTACATAAAATTATCTGAAGCCTGTGTCATCAAATGAACTTTTTTAAAACACTGAATGGACCTGTCAACTTTTGTAAAATGCATAAAAGTGTACAAGAAAGTAAAATTTTAATATACGAGACTTGCATAAAACTTATTAAATAATAATACAATTAGAAAAAAATCAAAATTATGGAATGGAAAGAAAGGTAATGCTGTATAACATAGTAATGATTGACAGAGAGGAGATAAAAGCAGGTATTCAATTAATTATACATTAGAATTAAAGACACACTAGTACATAATAACACGAACCATGGAGGTTGATAGTATCTTATGTATATCTCAAGGATGAGAAACATTTTGAATGGAAGCTATTTTCTCTCCAAAAGAATTAGCTTCCTTGGACGAAGAGTAGACAGGTTGTCTTTAATTATTATTGTTTTCTAGAGAATTCATGGGCGTAGAAGTGACAGGACATGAAGTTTTAACTGCAGTCTAATACACAATAACACCTAAAAGTTAGTCTACTGAAAAATCCAAAAAAAAATAGTACGAGATAAGGTATGTTACAATATACAGGCTGTTCTTATCACAAACAGATTTGGTAAATGCACTAATATGTTGAAACACTTTGTTCTACAACAATTGTATTTTATGTATCATAAATAAAATAAAATCTCACCTCAGCTTTTCAAAACATGATTTTTGGAAAATACATACAGTCTTATTACTTGATATGCTTAAAGTGATGCTCCATACAGTGACAAACAAATCCAGGAGTGCTTAAAAATAAAATTTTACCAATCACTCAATTTATTGAAAAGCCTTTCACATACAAAAAGGCAAGCTTACATTATCATTTTTTGTGATATTAATTTTTAAGTAAATCATCATGTTGATGTGTGGATAATATTTTAAAAAGTTCTTTGTTCTTTCCTTCTCTCTCTCTCTCTCTCTCTCTCTCTCTCTCTCTCTCTCTCTCTGTACATAGTATTTTCTTCAGTGGAGCGTGGAGAACATATTGAGACATTTAGCTCCTGGCGTGGCGCAACAATAACGTGGCATTTGGTTATAACGAAGATACGAGTGAATTAGGTTCAGTTCATAACAATGTAGTTACCTGTCTTACCACACAAATAATATGCAAATATTCCAAAAATATTAGATGTAAAGTACCTATGAATAGACAGATTACCTTAAACATACTGAATATTCACTAAACCTCAAATTTGCTTGTTCAAGGCTTTTATTTTGTATTGTTGCTTAGTAGCCTATAGACTAAGGATGTTAAACAAGTCAAAAACAATAAATACAGCAGTACGATTTAAATTTTGAATTCTCACCAACTTAAAACACTGAATTGCATGCAGTTGTTAATATGTTACCTGTTGATCGACAAAACCTGTATACTAGACTCGTGTATTTTTACCCCAGCTGGTTACTATGTATTTATAAACACCCTTTGAATTTGCTACTTCCTGTTTATTATTTTTTTACTGTGTATGAAATAAATGCAGACATACCTAGAATGTGTGTATGTTGAAACAAACTGCACTTTATCTTGTAAAAAATGTTCTGATATCTACTAAGTTTTAACTTAAGAGAATGTGGATTTTAATACAATATGTTGGGAAAAATTGTAACATGTGAATTGGTCCCATACCTTGCATAAACGTACCAAAATATTTTCCCAGAAAAAATTATGTATTATGCCAGTTGATTGGCCTGTACAGAAGCATGTAAACACCTAACTGGTGTAGTGTTTTTGATGATAAAACCTACCATTTTGACATCTATAAAAATTGAGGAGTGGGTCAAATATTTTACTCGGCTAGCTCAGAATTCCCACATACCACAAGAAAATTCATTAAAACAAAACACATCTCAAGATTAAAAAAAAAATTCAAACTGATAACTAAAACAAGACCAAAGAAAAATAATTAAAGGTACTGATGAAATTTATTTTTTTTATTTACTTTCTAAAGTAATTATTTCAGGAATAAATTATAACTCTTTAAATAGCCACTAAAATAAAATCTTTACTATTATTCTTAGCACATCAAAACTAATAAAATTATTTAGGTTGCTGCCAGAATTAAATAAAAAAAATTAAATGTTCAAATCTCAGCCTTTCTTTTATGTATTACTAGGATAATGATTTAAAAATTCTATCTAAATTTCAAACTTAAATAGAGTTCAATTTATAATTAAAAAAATATAAATATTATGTTGCAAATTTGTGGAGAAAACATAAGTTTTCTATCTCTCAGGCAAATGAGTATAATTAAAAAATTTGCAGATAGTTTTTGTTTATAGCTCTCACGCATTTCACAGCTAGATACGATGGCGTCCCCGACGCCCTACAGTTACTAAAAAAAAACTTCTGTAAGGTAAGCTTTAAACTTAGCTGACGTCTTGTAGACCTAGTTCAGAAGACATGATGCTTCTTTGACAAAAACGCAGTGTGACTTCTCATGGTACAGTTTTTTCTTCAGCCTGACATCTTCCCTAGAAAAAGGGCACGTCCCTTAAATTTGTGCACTACTACAGTTCGCAAATTTAGCACACTAACGCGATCGCGGGCGTCGAAACTAGTAGCTAAATCTCGCGGAAATCCGCGTCCAAAGCCCTCTTCAATGATCCTCTTCTCATTCGGCATCGACCTCGCGACATCGTGACCTGGACTAAAAAACGACACTCATCCTTTAATTTTTAAAAATTAGGCCTTAAAGACGGACCAAGCACTTTTGCTGGCGTCTTTCCTAGCGAGATGAAGAAGTCTTCTCTCATTGTTGAAAAAATCCGACGCGATAGTCATTATTATTCGCCCTCGGCGAATCACAGGACTTAAATATGTTTAAATTCAATTCAAATTTATTTTTTCCTCATTCGGCTCTAACATAGCACATCTCAAAATTGCGGTAATGCATGGAGAAAAAATTTATTTTTAAATTAAATTATCTTGAACCATAATATTAAAAAAAATTAGAAAGCATTTAAATATCTGGCAGAATCAGAATCTAACCTTAAATCACAACACTTCCTTTTAAATTTAATATGGTTAGGCTAACATTGAAATTTGTAAACATTAAATATTTTAACTTCAAAATAGGCTAAAATAGTGGCATTTTTAAAATAAACTAATATACATAAACATAAACAAAACACGATTCAAACACTGAGGTAGCAGCACGCTACATAAATGCCCCCTTAAATTTTAGTTCTCATTTTGATATTGTCAATGGGGCTAAAATTTACCTGTAAAAGTGGGGTGCTGAAACATAGTTATTATTACATTCTTTGAAAGTTTTTTTTATAACAACAAACATTTTCATACTTAAATGACAATATACACAAACTAAACACTTCTCAAATTGACGGAATGACGAAAAGCTAACCAAAGTGTTTTTTTTCTACAATCTCGATGCTGTCGTCTGCTGCTGAGTGGAGTATCGATTGTCGACTCACGACATTCGATCCCTCGACGATAACCGTTGGTGGTCGGCTCGGCGACTCGTAAGAGTACCCAGTGTTCTCTCGGAATGTTCACTTCATAAATTTTCAGTTCCATTACTAAATTCACTCAAGTTTTTACCGACACATGGGATGAGTTTGCAACAATTGCACTTTGCACAAAATTCAAATTTTAGGCTGTTATTACATTCATACAATTGACTAGTAAAATGCGAGTGTGGCAGTTAACATTAAATTACAGTGGCTATCAGTAATATTAACGCATTAATAGGGTGATTTTAGGTTATTCCAACAACATTTCTAACTTTAAAACAACGAAGATAAACCTTAACATTATTATCATCCACAGAACATATAGAAAAAAAATTACTATATATATATATAGTGTTTTTTTTATTAGCTTTCCCACATTAGATACAGTAGCTGGTCTCTAATTCTTGACTATAAAACAGACACAAATTACATTAAAAGAAATATTTTCAGAAAACCCTAATACTGCAATCATTAGTATCATAGAAACAAAACATACACTATTTCAACAAAGGAATATAACTCCCATTTCACTGATATTAAGTACCCATTCTCCGCTAAGACAAAATACATCATCAGAAGAATCTACAAGAACATTGGAAAATCCTCATTACCATTGTTGATTAACTTAGAGGAAAACATCAGCTGGCGCCTCTGCAATAACAACGCTGGAATACTCTCGGTGAGCAAAACATTCTGAAATTGCATTATTATTACCTTTTATATTTTGTAAAAGACAGATGCTTTGTGTGGTCTGAGCCCCGTTGGGGTATGATTATTTTTTTCAGTATTTCCAGATCGTACAGCCCCACTTTCCAGGCCGTTCCAAGGATATCCAACATGTAAGTTTTTGAAGCAAAATTGGGTCTGGATAACTGTAAGTAAGTACATCAACATTAGCTGGTGCGGTGAGGTAGGCTAACATCCCTGTAGGTAGGCTTAACTCGTTCACACTGTAGGGTCCCCTCTACTGTTCACATGCCAGTAGGTATACATCGGTGCAGTTTCTTACTAGGCACTGTTACCACTCTTGACATCAATCAATCATATAAGAGAATAATACAATTTTCTTCGGAAGCAAACAATGTAAGGCATATTAAACATACATGGCAGGCAGGTGTTAAACACATAACCAGGTTGCTCACAGTCTGATCCCTGGGTGGGTTTCCAGTAACTCCACTCATTGCGAACACACAACTCCTGCGAAAAATACAATAAATAAATGCCTATATTTGGCAAACACCTTCAACATTCATACTTGAAGAAAAACTTTAATATTATTTCCCCAACATTAATAATTACTGGGAACTTGCCTTCCAACGCTTATTTAGCTTGATGCTTTACCTTTATACTGGCAATATGGGACGGTGGTAGATTTTTAAAGAAGTCATGTTATACCTACCTACGACTTCGCCTGTCTCTACATCTTTCAGTTCGTAACAGTTAGGGTGTATTTTCCTGCTCACGATGTATGGGCCTGAAAATAATGGGAATAACTTCTTCGTTACGTGCTCCCAGAACTGACTTACTGGAGAAGCCCTTACTAGCACAAACTGTCCTGGCTCTAATTCTTTAATTCTGGATATTTTTGCATTTTTCTTCCGGCGTTCAGCAGTAATTCTCAGCCTTTCCTTCACAAATCTCCTGGTCTCTTCCCTCCACTGTTCCTCGTACAAAGGTTCGTTATCTTCTGTAGTAGGTGGCTTAGGTAAATAGTACTGATCGAAGATCACCGAACGCTGATTCACTAACACTTCGTGTGGGGTGAGGGAATGTGATTCATGAATGGTGTGGTTCATTACAAACTCTATCATGGACAGTTTGTCTCTCCAGATTTGTTGGTTCTTATGGCAGAATATTCTTAAAGTGTTCCCTAGGGTCTTCATCCTTCTTTCTACTGGATTCCCTTGTGGGTGTCGAACAGAGGTAGACGTGGGAGTTGCTCCTAACTTCCTTACGCCTTCTTGCCATATTTTACTGGTAAATTGGGACCCTTTGTCAGACAGAACGTACTTTGGCAATCCTACTTCTTCAAGGAATAACATCAATTTTGATAGTACAGTTTTAGCAGTAGCACTTACTAGTGTGTAGACCTTAGTAAACTTTGAAAATAAATCCATTACCACAAAAATATAGGTTACTCCGGCCTTGGATCTGGGCAAAGGGCCAAAAAGGTCCACTGATATGATACTTAAAGGCCATTGGGAATGATGGCTTGCAGCTCACCTTGTAGATTTTCCTGGGCGTGCTTACATTTCTGACAAAGGTCACAAGACCTGACTAAGTTGGTTACAGTCAGTCTCATTTTCTTCCAGAAAAATACCCTTCTCATTGCCTCGTAGGTTTTTGCAATACCTACATGTCCAAGCATTTCATGCGTGTCAATGACCAGTTGTGGTACAAGCTTTTCTGGTATCACCAACTTCCATCCATCCTCATAATTTGATTTAGGTAGTCTGTGGTGATAAAGTAGGTTGTTGTCACTAATGCAGAACACTTTATGCATTTGATGCGTGGGTGGGAGATTATCCAACTTGTCTCTTACTTTCAGACACAAATTGTCCTGCTGTTGTTCTTCAGGTAGCGTCTTCAGGTTTTCCTTCCAATTGGAGCTGGGAAAATACTTCTCTCTCAATACTAATATTACTACTTCACAGGGTTCATTCTCAGTAACAACCAGTTCACCATCTGGGGCTCTACTCAGATAATCGGCTACTGCATTCTGAGTGCCCCGAATATGCTGGTATTCAATATCGAATTCCTGTATCAGTAATGACCAACGGGTCAGTTGGGCGCCATAAAATTATATGTAGTGTTTTTGATGATAAAACCTACCATTTTGACATCTATAAAAATTGAGGAGTGGGTCAAATATTTTACTCGGCTAGCTCAGAATTCCCACATACCACACAGAAAATTCATTAAAACAAAACACATCTCAAGATTAAAAAAAAAATTCAAACTGATAACTAAAACAAGACCAAAGAAAAATAATTAAAGGTACTGATGAAATTTATTTTTTTTATTTACTTTCTAAAGTAATTATTTCAGGAATAAATTATAACTCTTTAAATAGCCACTAAAATAAAATCTTTACTATTTTTCTTAGCACATCAAAACTAATAAAATTATTTAGGTTGCTGCCAGAATTAAATAAAAAAAATTAAATGTTCAAATCTCAGCCTTTCTTTTATGTATTACTAGGATAATGATTTAAAAATTCTGTCTAAATTT